>JANTEX010000001.1:7796-18013 GCA_024741295.1 Macrocera vittata
TGATTGGACTTATCCCTGCCAAGGACATACCGAAGAGACCGAGGGCTCGCATCTGGCTTCCCAAGATGGACGTCGAAAACGAGAAGTTGCTGAAGTGTCCGCGACTGCAAAACCCTCAAATCCCGATGGAAGACTGGGCGGTAATTAAAAAAAAATTACCGCCAAAAAAAATAGCCAATCATTTTTACCATTGATTAACGAAGACAGCATTGAACCTTTGGCTGGTAACTTCATCGAAACTTTGGTTGCTCTTCTCTTTGTTATGCTTTTTCCACGTTCTACTTTTTTGTTTGCCGCGCGGTGTGCTCATTTATCTGTTTAATTTTAACTTATATGTATACAACTTTAATGAATGTAACATATAAAAAAAGCATACAAAAGCGGTACAATTTAGATTTTAAAGACAGTACAAAGTGTGCTTTTCAGTATTGCCATAGGATCTTATCCGATTTTTCATTAAGCTTCCGATGATCCGATATTCATGGCAATTCACCCGATTTTTAAAATGCAAGCAGATTTTTCGATTTTTGTATCGGATATAAAATTTAGGGGAACGGTGACGGAAGGGATAATGCATTTTTTTAAACTTCTTTAAAAAGTACTAATTTTTTGTGATTGTACTTAGGAGGGTGAGATTGTAATTTAAGAATCCTTCCTTACAACTAGAGTTCAAGTCTAATAGGTAGGCAATTTTATCAACTTTATCCAAATATTCTGAAGTTGTGTATATGTAGGTGGGAGAGGATATAATTCAAAACTGCAATTAAATTATATATTATTATCGCTGAACACTCCCAATGGCCGCCCGAACCTTTAATACAATCTTTTTGCAATCTCATTTGCACGTGGTGGAAACAATTCCACTGCTAGGCTGGACTCTAATTCCATTATTTATCATATTATTATGAACTTTCACGACGAGCATCCAATTGTAAATTTTACAATTGAGAACGATGTAGCCGATGATAATGCAATCGTGTCAGGGGTTAGTGGTCGCCAGATATGAGATAAGTGTTTCGATAACAAGATTTTGACTACCTTTCTATGGCAGAATGTCTTGCAAATCGGCTTTATGCCGCTAACTAGCCACGAACCGAGGATGTGAACGTGCCTTATGCGAGTTCTTGACGAACATCACTGATACAGCTACCAATGAGTTTTCTGGAGTCGTCCGTCGCCAAATACGACGGGTGCGCGGTGTATTTCGGTGAATGAATTCTCAACTGAAATCTTTGATAAAGAGAATAATCGTATATTCAGGCGACATAGCCGATGTCCAAACGAATCATTGGCGGTGCACCTGAGGGCCGCCAATTCTGAGATTATGGCTCCTCGCATCATGTGAATTACTCAAATTATTTTGAAACGCTCACTAGATGTGATGATAGCAATTTCTCTACCCGGCTGACTAGAGTGAGGCTTATCGAATGTTGCTTCCAATAAGGCAGCTGGAATTGACAAAATTACCGCGTGCACTCTAAGGTCGCTTGCTGGAGTGATTGGACCTTTACTAACCCATGTCTTGATTTGCTCATTTAGAACCGGTATCTACCCGGTCGATCTTAAGATCACGAGGATCCGTCTGAGTATAAGGTTGTGAACAGATTGTTGCCCACTAACTATCGTCCCATCTCGGTACTGCCGGCAAAGAATAAGATTTTTAAAATCGCTTTAAAAAGCCGACTTGTGAATTTTCTCGACCTATATGGCTACTTCTACTCGCATCAGTATGGATTCAAGGCAAAAATCGGCACTCATACCGCGGTGTTTGAACTTGTCAATAAAATTTCCAACAAAAAGATTCGATCGTACCAACTGGGACGTATGCAATGTATGAGCAACGGGCAGAACGTAGGTTCTACCAATCAAGTCGATATCGGTGTACCTCAGGGAGGTGTCCTGGGCCCGATAATTTTTTCTTATATATATGACTGGCCGAATCTTCCTCTTCGTGGGCTGCCGTTTCTGTATGCCGATGATTCTGCTCTGCTTCATTCTAGCTCCGATTTTGATGAAATTGCCGACGTTATCAGTGCGGATTTGGATCTGTTGTCAGATCATTTTAGAAGGGCGGGATTGGTCTTAATGCCTCTAAGTCACAGATCATACATTGCCATTCCGCTCAGCGTCGAATTCCCACATTGGACGATGTATTGGTCTTAGACTTATAGAGGATACCTCTTAAAAAAATGCTTCAATTTTCCTACCTCAATGTGGAAAGGAATGTCGAAAATTTTGATAAGCGCACATTCAATATTAAAATTAAATTATATTCAAATTTGTTTGTAGCAAGGGGCGCCAGATTTTGGTTTTAACCGGGCGCAAAAGTGCTAGAACCGGCCCTGGACTTAAGGCGTGAGAAATGAAAGTTTGTGTAGTATTTCTGACTTGACCGGACAAGAAAACGGTCGTCTGGAAAGATTTTTCAAGGTCCAGATACGTCCAGGTCCAGAGCTTAAACAATTTCAAGCTACAGCTCGAGTAGAATTTTTTTAGTTTTGGATTTTCCCCCGGAACCTCATGCAAGACATTACAGTCATGGAAATGGATGAACTGTTAGACAAACGACCATATATAACCATCAGAAAGCTCATACAATAATATCTGTGTGGACTACCGACAACTCAATAGAACGGCCATAAAACACGCCTATCCGATACCACAAATAGCCGCAATCCTGGACAAACTTCGTGGAGCTAGAAACATTTCAATATTGGACTTGGAACCAGTCCTCGAAATATCGCTTTTACTGTCTCGGGGAAAAGGTTTTTGATGTCCGATGTCAGTGTACTGAAATTGACAACCGATACCCCCGATATCAAATTGCATTCAATAGTTCTGTGAAAATTGCAAAGTCACGGTGAACTCGAATTCAAGTGTCGATTAGTATCCATTGTCGATTAAATGAATTAGTAGCTTTTCACAAGTGGGGGCTGGGGGCTGACTATATTTAAATATCGATCTGGCGAAGCCTATTTCTTACTTCGTGTTCACTTAAGGATCTTCACGAACCGACACCATTTACGTATGACATCAAGTCTTCACCTACTATTTGGCAAAGGAAAATAGTAACTATTTTTCAAGGTATTGAGGATGTGTTGGAATTTTTGGATGATAACCAGATTACGAGGCGTGACGTTGTGATGATCGAAACGTCTTTTAAAACATAATAAGATGTTCAGAACTTGGTAAACTTTTTGCTTCAAACATTGAATACTGTGGATATAGGACCGGAGGCAAGTTATAATTTGAAAAAGAAGGCTGATGAGTTGACGTTATCAGTGAAATGAAACTTCCGTCAAATGTGCATGAAGTTCGTGCCATAAGAGCTGAAGTGTTGTCCTGAAATTCTTTCCTAATTTCCCTCGAACTATACATGGATTTTTCCATATTTTTTTTTAATTCTCTCAAATTTGTCAAGAAATTCTCCCAGATATCCCACCGAGTTCACCTTCCAGTATGTTCACAACAAATTACGAGATTTTCCGTAACGTTTTGGCCTGGAATCGCCTTTTAATTTTTGTTTTGGAAGTCCTCCAGATTCTTCGCAGAATTCGCTGATATTCTTTCAGAGTTCTCCAAGATTACAAAGAATTCCGCAAGAATTACTTATTTTGCCTACTTATGCTCCGTTTTCTTGGATTGGATTATCAGATGCGTAGAATTGGTGACAAAATAGCACCAACTTATTCATTGATGGATAATGACAATTGGAATTTAGAGAGGCTCCAAATTCAAGTCAAGTTTATACAATCTTCATCATCGGGATATACAATTTCAATCAGGGAAACAATTGATGTACCAGACACGATATTTTATCGAAAAAAATTAAAAACACGTATCTACTGCAAAACCAAAGCCCACGATTCTATAACGCCCTTCCAGTGGTTCTCACACTAAGTTGTCCGATCTATAAGGGAAACAAACTTAACACACAGCCATTACCGTAATAGAACAAAGATAGTCGTCCTTTGGCGGTAGAGAGAGCCTAGCTATCTTGCATTCTCTGTCGAGGTGTTCAATGTATACTGCACCGAATAGCCCACTTTTTGAGAAAACGCTTGCAAAATAATTTGGCAATGTGGCACTGATCCAGAAAAATATTTTCTATCGATATTTACGTGTAGTCGTAGTCCATGCAAACTTGGGTGTCATTTTAAAGAGTGACATCAAACATCAAAGGTACTTTGACAATATTAATCTTGCCTCAACACATTCGAATTTATTTGGTAAAATTTTGGCCTTTTGGCTCTTGTAAGTGAATCGGTCAAAAGTTTCGTTAGTACTTGATACTAGTAATCAAAACTTTAGTCGGTTGCCCATTCATAGCGACTGCTTAGGATAGTCAATTAAATTGGAAAGAGTACTCAAGCAACACAAAGAGGTTGGTCTTTCGATGTGGTCGAGACGACTACGTATAGACCCTTTTTGATACCAAAATGATTATAAAACGACGTCGGCAGCTAACCACGTGAAGACTATGTGGTGGAGTCCTTATGTGAGTCCGACCAATTTTAGACTACGAATCGTAGTCATCACGTAGTCAGTTGGCGACGCCGTTTTATAATTCACCATTTTGATTAAAAAATGGTCTCTAGGTAGTCGTGACGACCACGTCGAATGACTTACCTCTTTGTGTTGCTTGGGTATTACATCAAAGATATTCAGAAACTTGAGTAGGCACTTTTACAGATCCTGTCAACGCAGTAACTGGATCCCAGGTGTTCGGTAGTCATTGAATTCGGCTAACAAATATGTTTCAATTATTTTTCACTTAATATTAGAAAGAGGCCAAATAATAACTTAAAACAAAAAAAAAATACGAAAATCACACTTACTGGCATTCGATGGCACTATGTTTACTTTCGTCCGTACAATGGAAAAATTTCCCATTAAACAGTTGGACACCAATTACAGCAAAAATAAATTGGAATAATATGTACACGATCAATATATTTACAACATTTTTCAACGAATTCACCACACAATCGAACACAGCTTTGAGCTTTGGAACACGTTTTATTGTTTTCAGTGGCCGCAAGACACGTAGCACACGCAACGATTTGATTGTGGACAGATTTTGTCCGACGCTACCTTTCTCGCCACCACTACAAAATAAAAAACAATATGTTAAACGACAAAACCCATTTGGTTGACAGAAAATGATGCTTCATTACCTCATATCAAAGCCAAAGCTAACGGCGGCACATATTACAACGACGGCATCCATAACGTTCCAAAATTCACGTAAATAGCTGCCGGGATGCAATATGATGCCTAAATCGACTACCTTCAGTAACATCTCTATTGTGAATACGCCCGTAAAGGCGTAATCAAATAAATTCAGTACTTCGTTGCGGAAGGATTTCTCTTCGACCGGATCTTCGGCGGCCAATGCTATCGACGACATCGATATGACCAGCATTATGAAGAAATCGAAATATTTCAAATTCACTACCCAATGTGCAGCCCGACGTATCCTGAAAATGGGATTTTTACGTGATTTGTTTCCATATTTTCAGTTTTTATGCAGAAAATACTCACGGATTTGTCGGCGACAATATGAACATTGATGAGTATGGCAGCATTGGCTTTGGACCACCGGGTGTATCTTCTTCTTCGTCCTCTTTTTTCTCTTCGTCCTTTTTCTTGCCTTTGCCCTTGCACGGTGACGATGGTGTTATGTCAACTTTTGGCGTCGTACCATCGGCTGCCTGTAACGCTTCCATTTCCTTTTCCAGTTCTTGTAATTGTTTCTCTTTATCTTCTTCGACTTGTTCCTCTTCGGCGGCGGTCAACTCTTGGGCATTCGCCAAATTATCAACGGCGATAGCCAAGAACACATTTAACAGTGTATAGTTACCGAACAACATCAGTACAATGAAATATCTGTGAATTTGAGAATAATTATTGTTGGTTATGGTTTTTTTCATCACACACAATACAATTTCTTACAGTGAATAGATCATTCCCTTTTTGTGGCCACCTTGTGATTCGATTCCCTGATACATAACTTCGTTCCAATCTTCGCCGGTCAATATTTGAAAAACGGTCAACAGCGCAATCGGAAAGGTGTTAAAATTGGTGGGCGGTGTACCCTCGGGAAAATTAAATTGACCGCCAAACAATTGCATGCCAAGCAGAGCGAATATAAGTATGAACAAGAAGAGCAGGAACAACAGCGAAATGATCGAACGCATGGAGTTCAGCAGCGATATAACTAAATTACGTAGTGACGACCAATATTTGGTCACTTTGAATATTCGAAGTAGTCGCAGGGCACGCAGTACGGACAAACCGAATGAACCGTCCTTCAGTGCTGACCAAATCACTTCGAATATCGAGCCGCATATGACCACGCAATCGAATCGATTGAAGGCCGACTCGAAGTAGATGCGTGGCCCAAGGGCATACATTTTGATCCACATTTCCATCATGAATAGACCGAGGAAGACAAACTCGGCATAATCTATGGAAACAAACAAGAAAAATTTGTGAAATGAATTACTATGTGACACAGAATGTAGTGTGCTGATTGTTTTACTTACACAGAAATAATGTCAAAAACGGTGGCTGATCATAATGTTCAACGGCCACACAAACTGTGTTGAAAAATACTAAAACAATAACGAACCAATAAAACCATTGCGCTTTGACAGTATGTCGAATCCAAAAACGGAATCGTTTTTCGGCTCGCCAGAATCCTTTGCATTTTCCTTGGCCTTTTACCTTTGACTTTAGGTAACCTGAAAGTGAATATGCGGCCAATTATAGTTGGGTCTGTACAATAGTTGGGACGTTGGGCATTTTTAATTCTAATTGTAAACCAATAATAATTACGGAGGCTAAATTGATTAACAAGTATATTATTTGTAAGATGCCTCTAAATATGTTGAATATTTGTTTTAGCATATTAATATAATTTACAGTTTAGTTTTAGTGGAGTAATTTTGTTATTTAATGTGTGGTGTGTGTTTATAAAATATGGTTAGTTGGATAACATTTAATTTATTTAGCATTATTTATATGCGGTTTAAGGGACATGCTGATAATTTTGTTTTGAGTTTCATAACAGTTTATCTGTCATCAATAACACTTTGCGGTATGTGGTTTTGCAATGTAAATTAAGATTAGTTTGATGTTCAGAGACCAGGTATGGAATTTATTGTTTTTGAGTAAGAAATTAGTATGATTTGTTTTTAATTTTTAGTGATTTTAGTATGAACTGAGACTTATCTTACAATCGTGGAACAGCTTCTAAGTTTCAGGCAAAATATATTTCTTTTAACTCTATATAAAATCTGTTTTCGCAGCATTCTAGTCAGTTTAAGCGTTCTCAGAAAATTAAATTAAAAATTCGGATAAAAACCAGGTAACTTAAAATACAGAGACACCTGCAATAGACTTTCAGAAATATTCTTATGAACGAGGCTAAAAATAGTTTGTTTGAAAATTGACGTCCAAAAAGCCCATTATAACCTGATTTTAATAAGCCCGATCACATCTTAACAATGGTCCTTTGATTGCGAAACAAGAAATTGATAGAGCAGAAACCCAATATAGTCCACTAATCGGCAATAATGTCGATTGGTATAGAGCACCCGAGGGGATAAACACTAAAAAAATAACGTCCCGGAAATAAAGAATTTTTACGGAATTTCTCCGAGTTTCCCGGAATTTCTTCTAAATAAACCCTGAATTTCTTCTATCGGACTTAGTCGTGAGAGCTAAAAAAAAGTTGTACCAGTTTAAGTGCCCACTATTAACCGTAGTGAAACTTACCTGAGCACAATAAAAAAGTCAACCAGTTTGAGTGCACACTATTTACCGCAGTCAAACATACGAGAGAGCAAAAAAAGGAGTTTCTCGGACTTTCTCGGAATTTATCGACTTAGCCGGAATTTCTTCGGAATTAGCCGGAATTTCTCGGAATTTTCAGGAATTTCACATAATTTTCCGGAATTTATCGGACTTTTCCGGGATTTCCAGAAATTTTCTTGGCATTTTCCAGAATTTCTCGGACTTTTCCGGAATTTCTACGGAATTACTACGGAATTTCTACGGAAATTCTTCTGTTTGTCCCGCGGAATTTCTCAAGTAGTTACCCTTCGAGAGCACCTCTATCGTGTTCAAGTCTCACGCAACATGTTTCTGGCGTCGTTGATAACCAACAACGAAGTTCAACGAAATAAAACATGAATTTTCTCTCCGGCTCTTGAAAATTTTCTAGCCTAAGTGTCGTACATGGTCACCCCATTGGCCTTGCCAGAAGTTGTTCGACCGGCGTGGAAATTTTGATCGCGGAACCCAGACCCACAATTGGTTCGTTGGTGCCGAAACATTACTTTAGTCTGTCGATGAAAATAGTTTTGTCTTATTCTCCCAGGAGTACTTTATGTTTTGATGGATAACCGAATTTGTTCGTCGCCTAAATTGTACAACGAAATCCGTGGCGGGTTCAATATTTTGGACCGAAGTCGGATGGCAGTCGGAGGTTTTGATCGTTATCCATTTCAACCACCAAAATCTTTCTTGAACCCGGATCTTAATTTCAATATTATGATTGGAAGGTTTATCGACCTGTGGATATTATTGCGGCACATTATCTCTGTAATTAGTGTCCGTTGCCAGCGTTCCATGATTCCGTTGGATTTGGGATTGTAAGCACTAGTCCGAAAAGTTTTGACATCTCAGTGAATAATTTCGACTCAAATGAAATAGTGTGCATGCTATCGAGGCCGCGGTTCTGTTAGAAATGGGGAATACATCAGGCCAGCGAGTGAATGGATCGATCAGAGTCAGACAGTATCTTTTTCCCTTCTTGATGTCCTTGTGAATATACGAAAAACGGCCTGTTGGGAGTGTGTACCTGCCGTATTAGCTTTTCGTATGTCTTGTGATTTTTGATTTCTGACTCTGTGAACCTCTTTCGTATTCACAACGTAACTGCCATCCCTCCGTGTTAATCACACCGACGGATGTGCGAAAGTGTGCACCTTTTCAAAAGTTAGCTTGCGGTCGGAGTGTATGAGCGCGCCAATTTATCGTTTGTTTCCCAATTTCGTAAGTTTACTATCTGTTCCACCCGAGAATTTTCGAAACTTCGTCGGCAATTCGGCGTCCATATTCTCTGCTGATGCTATCGCGTTCAAATCGATTGCACCGTATATATCGTCAACCTGCGAAAATCAGACTTTTGACTGAAGGCAAAGTTTTGTTTTTTTGTGAACTATACTGTCTACCCTCAAGCTTATTCGCGTTGAGATTTATTGAGAAGAAACCAAAGGCATTGCCTTCGCTGGAGTATCGCGCCGATTGCGAAATCCGAAGCTTCGACAAAAATTGTAAACTTCGCTTATGTTAGTGAGACTGTTGCTTTTCTCGATCGCATCATCTGACTGATCGATTTACAGTTGTCGTTCTTTTTCTTGTAGCCCACTAGATATGCCTTGGCCAATCTCTGATGAGTTTCTATTTCTAACATGCCAAGAAAACGTTATAAAGTCTAATTTTTTTTTCGAACGTATGCTCGTTCCGATGCGCTTTTCGGCTTGTCTGACGCCACTCTTGCAAATTTTGTGGCCAAAGAAGTCGACCTCGTGTTCTTTGCGAACGTGGACTTTCCAACATTGATTACCATGCCATGAGCGTTCAGTCATACAAAAACTATTTTGATTCGAAAGCAGAATTCCAGGTTGCATAGGACCGAATTGATGAAATGTGGGTAAATTACCGTGTATAGAATGTCGTCTTAATTTACTGGAATTTGCTTGAACGTCTAAACGAGTTCTATTTCCTTATGCGATGTCAATAATATGTATGGTCGAACTGACCAAGCGACGCGGTTTTAGGTTGTGTAAGCGCGATGCGTTGGCCGCGCTAAGTAATAATAAAACTGCAGCGCCGATATCGTTTAGGAATTTTCTACATGTGGTCGGGTCAAATCGAATAGGCGGCTGGAAGTTGTTGTTATCTGGGTACATTACCCGAACAACAATCTGAAGATTAATAACGGTTAATAAACCGTTTAACAACGCTGGTTAATTAACTCATTAGTCAATATTGATGGTTATTTTAACTTCCATTATACCGTAAATAACCCGTAAAATGGAAGTTATTGCCTGGTTATTTTGCGACTTCTTGGTCAAAAAATAAACGGTCTATTGACCGTCTTAAAACTCCTTAATTTTATACATAAATCACCGTTTATAAACCGT
>JANTEX010000003.1:6875-25625 GCA_024741295.1 Macrocera vittata
GTTTTGCATCAATTATTCGGTAGTTTTTCCTATAATTTTCTTTTCCTATATATATTTACTTCTAAAAATATATATATATAAATTATTTTTTTATTTTTTTTGTTTTCAAATTGTTTTAATTATTATCTTTTTATTTTATTTTACATTTAAAAAACAAAAGTGCAGTTCAATTGTTTTTGATAAACGGACGGTCGGGCATCAAATTCAGTGAACTTTTGGTATGATATAATTAAATCTTTATTATAACCTGACATCATAAATAATATTAGTTTAAAGTTGAAAAATGTGTGTGTGTTTTTTTTTTAATATTCGGTTCACGGTGTGTTATATACTTGTGTTATTTATAGGCCAGAATCAAACCATTTCCTGAATTGCCTACATTTTAACAAATGAAAATATTTCTGATTATGTAATGTTTGGCTACGATTTAATTTTAATAAATTGGAATTTTGGATAAATATTTTTTTGAATAAAATTTAAATCAATTGAAATTGTTTTTTTTTTAAATATTTAGTTGTTTTTTTTTAATCTATTAATTACATAATGAACCAAGTTTTTAATTTATTGAATATATAAAGATAGTTTTCGGTTTTCGATTTTTAAATTCTAGCTACGCCCATTTTTCTTTGGCAGATTAATCAAATATCACCTCTATAGATATAAATAACTACGTTTCTTATATTTGTTTTTAGTAAAATAATAAATTAAAAATTAAATCAATACAAAAGATAAAGTCAAAAATAATATATTGTGTAACGAAACATTATTGGGTGTAGGCTGACCGTTTAGGTAATAAATTCCAATAAACAAAAACGGTTTATTTTCATTTGTTGTAATATTCGTGTAGGAAATTGAATTTTCGCAGGCGTTAAACATTTTTTCTTATTTTTTTTTTCAAATATAAATATACACTATTAAAATATATAATGGAAATATCCTAATACATAATTATTGCATACACATTATACGAAAAAATATTGTGTCTATGCGTATTATTATTTCGCAAAAATTCGTTTTAAATTGCCGATGTCTAAAATTAAATTAAATGCTTCATTTATATACACTAGTTTTCAAATGTTATCCAATTAATATATATGTATATACATATATATTACAACGTTTTCAAAATCATTATATATAGACATAGTGTATACATTTGTTTTATTTGTGTGTATATATATTAATGGTTTAAAATTGTTGGCACATAATCGGAAAATTTTCAATTCAGAATTTACGTTTTTTTTCTTATTTTTTTTTGTGGAGCGCACACACAATTTTCATTTTCAAGTTAAATTTATAATGAATATATAAGTAAGATATGTGTGTATATAGATACGTTCATAATAAGCGCCATTTTGAGGCGATTAATCAACAAATGTTCGAGAACATTATATTTAGTACAGATTATTTATATATATATATATATACATACATTATACATACCTACTACTGATGAAGAAAACGGATTAATTAGGGTTTCAAATAGTTTAATATTTAAATAATTCAACGATTTCACTGAAATTTTGACAAAATTTACTTATTGGTTTTGATTTTCCAAGAATCAATTTTACTTTTAATGAATGTCGTTGGAAAAAGGATTTTCTGTAGAAATGACAACGAAATCGATCCAATTGATAGCTAGTTTTTAAAATTTGAAAACACGATAAATATGCATGAATTTATAATGTTTTTTGAAAAAACCGATATTACTTCCAAATTTTAAAAACCAGCTATTTGTTATAAACTTCAATTCAATTTGCCAACTGAATCAGTGGCAATTTTCTACAGATAATACACAAATAGTTTTAACTTTATTCACATCTCTTAATTATCAAAATTAAAGAAAAGAATAAATAAATTTGTTTAGTTCATGCTAAATAAACTGTTTTTTTTCCCATTTTTGATATTGATATTATGGAGAAAAAGTCACTAGAGTCAGTAGAAGTCTTAAAGATTTTGCCTAAAGATCAATTTATTAGAAATAATATTAAATTAAATTATTGAATTCTTAACAAAAGTCAGAAACCAATAAACATCAGAGATCAACATATTTTTAAAATATTTTTTAATTGTTCTCATCGCATTTAGTACAATATACATAGGTTTCAATAATCTTAATGGCAGGTTTGCAGTGACAAAAATATCAAATATTTTGATCATTCACATTTTGAATTTAATTCACGGTCATAATTGTTGAAACAGTTAACTCTTGATTCTCCTAAAAAATTGATTGTATCGTATTAAATTTTTCGTGAGACGAATATATAGTAATGCAAACAAAATAATTAGTTTAGTTTTCATCGATACTCAATAATATTCGTTAATATTCGTTTTCTGACCATGAAAATACTATCATGATCATAAATATGATCATAAGTAATTGTTGCAATAAAAATTGAATAGGTGTTTTATTGGGATATTATTAATGCGAATTGGTTAAAATATCTCAAGTTTTATAGTCGATAAATTACATTTTTGTGTCACATCTATGACTTTAAGTAATGTGTTAAAGACAAAAAGAAGATTTCATTTTTATAAAATTTGCTTTATTAGTTAAATACTTTTGCAGTTCAAAATTCATTTACCTAAAAATTGTTTTTATCCGGACTGCCAAGAATAATAAACAACAATAAAAACCGTGGAAAAGTTGTTTGCATTAATATATTTATTAATGATTAATTAATTTTCTGACATTGAATCTAAGCTGTTAATAATTCAGACAGTGTGTATCCAATTTATTTTGCTTTGAAGTCGGTAATCACTGTATATAAAAGAGTATTGTTACTAAAAGAAAAAATTAGATTAATTACAAATCTGTTATTATCGTTAGAGAATTCCAAAAATTGATGGATCTTTCGTTTCTATATTTTTATACCTTGTTATAATGGGACATTTTAATCTATTATTATAAATTTCTAAATATCTTTTACTGTAAGTGATAAAAAATTGATCCTAATAACGAAGTATTTTTACAAAAGAGTCAGAAAAAAAAAACATATGAAATTTGAGTGATTTTGCGCAATTTTAACTTCGTCCTTCGATGATTAAGCTGAAACGTTGCCACCGTAAAAGTTGACTCTGTAGAGTTTTTAAATTTTAAAATAAAAAAAGGATACCTATTTTATAGCCAAACGTTTGAAAAGTATTTAGTTTTTTCCGCATTCGAAGAAGAATACTGAAATAAAAATGTTGGCATTATAGTTATCCATTTCATTGGTTAATGAATGCTCGAACTTCGTTTAAAAAAACAATAATATTTCGGAAAATGTTTCTTAAATCAGAAAATATATAAAAAACGTAAAAATAATATTAATAATAATTATTTCACACTCGCCTATATAGCCGACAAAGTTTGTTTAAGATATTTAATCATCCTAATTACACTCCTCGGAGTTCCATATTCTACCGCTTTCACTATATGCGGAGGAATAAGGCTAAGAAAGCTTTCAATTACCACTGTGAAACAAGATGTGGTGTGCCAGACGTATTACGCTGTACCGTAAATGGTGATTTTCGGAATATCAAAACGCCGCCTGACTCAACTTTTTCTAAAGTGTAGTTTTAAACTTTCCTCTTACATTGAATTCTTCAAATTTAAATCAATAGTCAAAGTTTAACATTTGTTCGATTAAACCATGTTATATATCAAAAGACACTCATTGATTTCTACATTGCAGATCATAAAAAGACTGAAAGAACGTATTATAAAAAACTTTTTTTAAATTAGTTTTTTTGGTCAATCGAATTTTAGTCTGCAACGCAGACATCAAAAGGCGTCTTCGGATGTATGTGTAAAAAGCTCAATCGGGCCACTTTTAAATTTGTACTTTGTGGTAAATTTGATCAATTTCAAGAAAATAATAGTATTAGTTAAAGTTGGAATAGAACGATTTCCAAGTTCGAGGAGAGGCTCAAAGTTTTACAAAACAATTGTATTAGTTAAAGTTGGAGTAAAACTTTACTTTGTCTAATCTGTCTATTCCGACCTCAGGCATTTTGAATCGCCGAAAATATTATAGGTCTCACGGCCACAAAAAAAAAACATTTTTTTTTTGACTTCTGATACTATATTCGAATAAAATATGAATAATATTTAAAAAAAAAGAGGTTAAGAAAAGTTTTCAATAAACAAAAAAATCGATTTGTATTGTAATAATATGTATTTTAAATCAACGAAATTACGGCTTGACTTGTATTTTAAAATAGCCAAGTATGTACTTTCAACTGTTTCTGGGTGATTGTTAACAGATGTGTTTAGGCGTTGAATTTTAGTGTCCGTTTGAAAATGAACGAGTGAATTTGATATTTATGCAATGGTGTACATGATATAGACTAAAGCAAAAGCGTTACACAATTTAAAAACCAAATGATATAATAACAAATAGGGTAATTTTTTTGTTTTTGTTTTTCAAATCATTTCAGGGAAGCAACTTGGGCTGGAATTAAATTAAATATAATAGTTACGTGTCTATAGCCCCCTCTCAAATAAGTCAAAATGCCGAAACCAATTGCAAGTCAAGAAGATGATGATCCGACGCCATACTTGTTCGTTTCCTTAGAACAAAAGCGAATTGATCAATCGAAACCATACGATTCGAAAAAGACATGCTGGATTCCAGACGACAAAGAGGGTTACCTTTTGGGTGAAATTAAGGCCACCAAGGGCGATATTGTCAGCGTTGGAATTCCCGGTGGAGAGGTATATCAATTTTCGACGCCAATATTCAAACTTAAATAATAATTACACAATGAATAAAAAAGAAAATTAACGTCCGTACGTTTGTGTACATTTGTTTTGTAAAATAAACATTTTATACATTTTTTTTCGCACACAATTATACAATTGAACAGACTAGAAATCTCAAAAAAGATGACTTGAGTCAAGTCAATCCACCAAAATTCGATAAAGTCGAAGATATGGCTGATTTAACATATCTAAACGAAGCAGCAGTTTTACACAATTTAAAACAGCGATACTACTACAGATTAATTTACGTAAGTGTCTTTTTACACAATTACTAATACAAGTTTTTTTTCTCTCTCTATTCCGTCTCTGCTCGACCATTAAAATTGAACAATCGCGAAATCGACGATAAATATATAAACAAACGAAACGAAACGAAAAATGTAAACAGACCCGAGACTTGAAAAAGGATCTCCTTCAACAAGTAAATCCACCAAAATACGAGAAAGCTGAAGATATGTCCAATTTGACATATCTTAACGATGCTTCTGTACTCCATAACTTGAAGCAAAGATACTATCACAAACTGATTTACGTAAGTATGGCTGCTATGCGCGCGCGCTTTGCCCAAACGAAACAGGAGGAAAATGGAAAATAAAAATACACATCGAAAAATCAGTTTAATGAAAATGTTCGATAAAAAGTAGTGCGTTGTTGTGATAATTTCTTTTCCATTTTGTTTTCTTGTTGCGGTTTCAGATTTACTGGAAAAGTTTTTTTGATTTTTGTTCCAGTAACTTTTTTTTTGTCGTTGCTCGTAATTTGCAAGCCTTGCAAGCTATAATATATCCTTGAAATTCATTTTTTTTTCTTCCCGTTTATGTTGTCCGTCAAATATGTATTATTTTTTGATACATACTCTATTTTTAACATTTTTACTCCCATTATATTTCATTTTACTAATAACACGAAATCATCATTTTCATTTGGCTTTATGCTTATACTGCGCTTTTGCGGAAAATGGACATTCGCAAAACGTTGAACAATGGAGGAAAACCGGCCAAAATCGCCGACCACTTCACTGTCTTGCTATGAAAAAATGTTTTTCTTCTTTCTTTCTTTTTTTTTGATAAATCATACACACTATACAATTCTTTACACCATCTATACGTGATTCGATTTATTTTGATTGCAAAATTGAATTTTTGTTATACTTAAACGACAAAAAATCAATTAAGCATAGCAAATTAATTGAATCGTGGACAATTATTCTACTGTATATGATAAGAGATATAGTAATTGTTAATCTAATAAAGATCGAGTACTTATAATCATAACAGAATTTGAAATTTAATTTTAAAATTTAAAAACTTAACAAAAATATGATTAAATATTTTGAATTTCATTAAATTAAATGTTTACAATTTTTATTAAAAAAGATCATTTTTCAAATAAAATTATCTCGATATCTCTATTTTTCCAAACAGCATTTACCATTCTATAAAATTGTTACTTTTCTTGTCCTTTTTTACCTCTTACATTAACACTAATGATTAAGAGTCTTGAAAAAAAATAGATGCTGGTAAATCTTTTATAAGTACCCGCAGTTAGCATACGTTTTTTACATCAATTTAAACAAAGAAATCTGTGCGATATTGCTGCAATATAAAGGCAATATGTTGACATGGAATCTTTATCAACTCGATATTGAACATTAAATTCTATTTAACACAATCAGTTAATTTCTCATAGGAATTGTTTTTTTTAACGTTGTCGTGATGTCTCTTTGAGGACACAATTTTAACATTCAAGCGACATTAAAGCGACATTACGAAACAAAATTCCCATATCAATTTAATTGATATTTGTCATATTCCATGAAAGTTCTACCGATATCGAGATTGTGTATAAAAAGAAAATCGTGTTGCTACAATATTGCAGCCATGTTACAGATTCGCCAAAATTTCGTATTTACACCATATTATCGACTAAGAGGCAAAGTTTAAGAAAAACAAACAACTTAACGAAATTTCTTGTTAGGTTATTTGTTTTTGCTCACATTTTGTCTTTTTTTTTAGTTAGTTTAATGGTGTAAATTCGAACCTGCCGTAACAAAAAAAAGTAATGCTACCTGCGCGGTCGTATGGAAAATGCTGCATGTTTAAATGTTCCACCATCCATACACACACACACACAAATACTTACATGCAATACACTATTTCGTAATTTAAAGGTAAAAACAATTATCTCATTACGAAAATTATCCACATTTTTTGCCGTTTTTTTTCTTTCTTTTTGAAATATTTTTGTTTTGACTTATTTGCCACATCGTTATGTTCTTCCAGTGGTTATATGAGAAGCATCGAACATTTTTATGGACAAAAACCGATTGTTTCATATATATTCATACATATATTACCCCGAAAGAATTTACCCCGATTTTAACGACTTTATTTTTTGTACAGAAGTTACGCAGAATTTGTGTATTAATTGCTATATTGAAACCGATTACAGACCTATTCTGGCCTTTTCTGTGTCGCTATCAATCCATACAAACGGTACCCAGTATATACAAACCGTTGCGCAAAAATGTACCGTGGTAAACGTCGTAATGAAGTGCCACCACATATTTTCGCCATTTCTGACGGTGCCTACGTAGACATGTTGACAAAC
The DNA here is from genome assembly GCA_024741295.1 of Macrocera vittata. Taxonomy (NCBI): domain Eukaryota; kingdom Metazoa; phylum Arthropoda; class Insecta; order Diptera; family Keroplatidae; genus Macrocera; species Macrocera vittata. The sequence goes on from JANTEX010000003.1 coordinate 14,233, forward strand.
CATACAAATCAGTCTATGTTGATCACAGGAGAGTCTGGTGCCGGTAAGACTGAAAACACGAAGAAAGTAATTGCGTACTTTGCCACCGTTGGTGCGTCTGGCAAAAAGGATGACCCGAATCTTAAGAAAGGAAATTTGGAGGATCAAGTCGTACAAACCAATCCCGTTCTTGAAGCCTTCGGTAACGCTAAGACCGTGCGTAACGATAACTCGTCTCGTTTCGTAAGTGAAAATTAAAACATTATGCGTTGATTGAATCTATAGAAATTAGCCGGTAAACGAGAGTATACTATTTTTTTTCCTACGTCTATTTTGTATAGGGTAAGTTCATCCGTATTCACTTTGGTCCATCTGGTAAATTGGCTGGTGCTGATATTGAGACATATCTGTTGGAGAAGGCTCGTGTCATTTCCCAGCAATCGTTGGAACGCTCTTACCACGTGTTCTACCAAATTATGTCTGGCTCTGTTGCTGGAGTTAAAGGTAATTTTTGCGTTTCTTTTCCAATTTTTTTTTTTAGTAAACTTTAAAACCATTTAAAACAAAAACAAATTACAAGAAGGTGGGCGTAACTATATATAGTGTAGAATGATCGCGATATAACTAGAATTGTTGTAGTAAAAATAATTCAATAATTTTTTAAAAAAATTATAAAATTTAATTCCGTATTTAAATTTAAAATATTAGAATTCTGTTTGCTGTCCAACGATATTTACGACTACTATATCGTGTCGCAAGGCAAAACAGTCATTCCAAATGTGGATGACGGTGAAGAGTTTCAACTGACCGACGTAAGACATCGGCGTGAACATTATCGTTTTTTTTTTTTATATGTATTCATGTAGAATAGTTTTTTTTTTTCGGTTTTAATTTTGAAAGTTATTAATTTATAGTTGCGCAATTGCTATACACAGGAAATACATTATGTTGTTTATGCCTATAGCAATATTTTGTATTTTTGTGTATTGTAGAGTAGTTTTTTATATATAGATATAGCAATCACACATATAATCCAACAATATGTAAAGTATATACATTTAGAGCTTCTTTATGACGTTTTGCTCGAAGTTTTACAAATTACACATAATCAATTTAAAAACAAGTACAAATCAACCAACAACAAAAAAACCAATACGAAGAAAACACACCCACATCATTGTAATTTTTTGAGTAGAAATAAAACCTAACTAAATAGTTTTATACACGCATTATGTCCAATTAACCATATCTATATATATGAAATATCACCTTTTCCCATATACATCATTAGAATACTGTTTGCTGTCCAACGACGTTTATGACTACCGCATTGTATCACAGGGAAAGACTACAATTCCTAGTGTCGATGATGCTGCAGAATTTGAAGACACCGATGTAAGAATCGGCCAAAAACTAACACTCATTAATTCTACAGTGTACACTACAATTAATCATTTTCATCAATCTGCTCAATGGATAAAATTAAAAACAAAATATACTAATACACAGCCAGCTTCGTGACAAACTTCATAGATAAATTGCCAATAATACCAACAACAAAAAAACTAGCAATTTTACATCGAGTATAACATTATAAGTGTTTTAAGGCTCTTTTCAATCACGCTCACGATACAAAATCAAATCAGAATTGATGTAATGTCCGAAGTGATGATGAAAATCAGGCTATTTAGTTTGTTCAATAATAAGACTTTAAATTGGCTTATAGCGCACAAAAACAGAAATGTCTAAAAAGCGGGTTATTTATATTGCGTAATTTTTTAATTTATTTTTCATTAATTTTATTTATTTTTTTGTAACCATTTACCAATATCCTAATGTAGAATATTGCCTTTTATCGTCACGAATTAGTGACTATCCTGGCATTAGTCAAGGTAAAACACGGATTCAGGGTGTTAACGATGGCGAAGAATTCGAAGTGACTGACGTAAGTGCGAGCCTTTTAATCTGATTATTTACGTCCTCTTATGCCATTCATTGTAAATATTACAATATTTTATGAATTACAGTAGATTGAAGTTGTATGGAAAACAAAAAAAAATCTCGTGACGTCTTTTTTTAAATTTTGTAATTATTCTTTCTACTTTGTGTGTCAAGATGAAAGAAATCAAATAAAAACTTAGAATTGGAAAAATTATTTTAGCTATATTGGGACAAAAATACAGCTTTAATCTATACACATCAATGCATACATTTTCATTTTTTTCCAAGTGAGTCTGCTTTTAATACGGACATATAGATGATACATTTTTTAAGCGAAGAGAGAACTCATTTTTTTTTTTAAATTTTTAGTAAAATTACCTGTAAATTTCGGGTTGAATTGTCCGTTTTCATAAATACGTCAAAAAAATTCAGCCAGAGAAGTGTTTGAACATACTGTTGTTCTTCCATTGAATAATTTTAATGGATCTCAATAACTACGACTTGTTATTTTTTAAACAGCTATTAATCTACAATAAGATTGTTTTTCTTATAATATACATTCCCCAGTTATAATTTATATGATTGTGCTGTGAAATGTTTGAATTTTTCCCTTGTTTTTCACATAATGTGACATGATTTATTTGTTTCTAAAAAATTTAAAAAAGTACATGTCTCAAATTTAAACCAAAAATCGAAGAACGCACAATAATTCCTTGGTCATATTAAGATAAAAACTTCTAACTTACTACCTCAAGAATAAATAACTCAAAAATGCTTATGGTCGAACTGAAACATGTAGATGAGTAATACATTTATGAAATGCAACAATTGTAAAAAGAAATTTAGAAGAGCATTTTACATAAATTTTTTTGTTAAATCTCGTCCTTTGTATTAAAAGATTAATGAGACACACTGTAAAACAACTTTCTATGAGTTATTTCTATCATAGCACCACAATTTATTTGATTTATTTTCTGGTTTTTCAATGTGAATACACATATGGCCTAACTTTATACCCTCACATTATAAATACCACATACATCGAATTGCCATCGTTACCTTGCATATTGAATAAAATAAAGTGGGTTAGACATTTAAAGCGAAGTGACTGAACATAACATGTTATTGTCAGTCATTTAATGTTCAAAATTTTCTATGAATTATTGGAATTTTTGCTCACGATGCAATTAAATACAAATCCAGATTAGTTTTCAGATCGAATTTTTATCCTAAAGAAAGTTTCATTATTTTATTCAAACTATGTTTCAAAAGACGAATTTGATATCTAAAATGGACTAATCTGTTTTTGTATTAATTTCCAAATTTCAGACTGAGCAATAATTTCCGCATTTCATATATTAACCCACTTTGATAATGACATTTTTCTATCCGGATCAATTTAAATAGCCCGCTGAAATAATTGCACAACACCAATTTTACGCTTTTCGCAGTAGAATGTTTACACTAAAAAAAATGTGTTTTAACATAAAACTATATATAAACATAGCTATATATGTAAATATGCTTCATACAACGAATTAAAAAAAAATGGTTCACAATTTTTTATTTGGAGAAAATCACCGTCGTCAGCATATATTATAAGTGTTAAAATGATATTTTAAATTGAAAAGGAACTTCGCAGCAGGATATATAGGTTATATAGAACTTTGGCTCACACACAAAAAACCAAAACAATTCCAATTGTGCGCTTTTAATTAATATCGAGATAAAACAACAACAAATAATTTTTTTGCCAACAGACAAGTGCTTACTTACCGACAACATTTACGATTACTATAACGTATCTCAGGGCAAAGTTACAATTCCAAGCATGGACGACGGCGAAGAATTTTCGCTTACTGATGTAAGTCTCAATCGAAACAGTATATAGTTATTTCATTGGACAGAATTGTTTCCGTAGTCACATTGACTTCTTTCCACCTGAAAGTGGAACAGAACCAGAGTGACATCCAATGAGTGTTTCCCCGTAATTAATTCATTATTTAGATTTTATTTTTATGTTTTCCTATCAACAAAAGTCCATACATTTGTAAAATAAAAAAAAAAAACAAAACAAAACAAAGAAACCCTAAAACAATATGAAATTTATTGGTTTATCATTTTCACAATTTTTTTTTATGTCTAATCTAAAATCTGTATGAAACAGAAATTTTATAAGACAGAAATTATTATCATTTTTGTTTTATAGAGAATGCATCAGTTACGTTGAAAAATTCATTTTATACATATTTTTAGAGGTGTTTTAAAATATTTACAGATTAAATATTATTAAGGTCTGTAAGAAAACAGATTTTTTTTTTGTAATTACCACCTATATAGTAGATTTTCGTAGTAAATAAATTTCCGTGCTAATCATGAAACAAAACAAGAAAACTGTGAACCATATTGTATTGTTAATGTTCGGCACTATATACGGCAAAATTTATACTAATTTATGTTATTTTAATAAAAAAAAAAGAAGAAACGCGGTAAGTGTTTGCTGCTGGACAAAAAATATACTAAAAAAATATGCTTTCTCATTTAAGCTGTGTTTGTTGTTTTACCTTTATTAAAATGTTATCCGTTTATTACAGTAACTTTGTGTAAAATTATGATTTTATCAGTCTGAAATGCTTAAATGTTGTGAATTAATTGGCCCATATTTTTTTCTATCTTTACGATTTATAGCAAGCTTTCGATATTTTGGGCTTCACCGGCGAGGAAAAGGAAAATGTCTACAAAATTACGGCCGCTGTAATGCATATGGGTGGCATGAAGTTCAAGCAAAGGGGTCGCGAAGAACAGGCTGAGGCCGATGGTACAGAAGAGGGTGAACGCGTTGCCAAGTTGTTCGGTTGCGATTGCCAAGAATTGTACAAGAACTTGTTGAAACCACGTATCAAGGTCGGTAACGAGTTCGTGACACAAGGTCGTAACAAGGATCAAGTATCGAACTCCATCGGTGCCTTGTGCAAGGGTGTGTTCGATCGTCTATTCAAGTGGTTGGTCAAGAAGTGTAACGAAACTCTAGACACCAAACAAAAACGTCAACATTTCATTGGTGTACTGGATATTGCTGGTTTCGAAATTTTCGACGTAAGTATTTCATTATTTTCCAAATTGACACAACTCATTTCAAATCAATTACAATCTCAAACAAAACTTTTTTTATATATACAATATATATTTATGACAAGACATTACGCGATACTTATAAAAATTACAGTTTCTGTAATGGACAAATGTATTAGGAAATATATATTTATTTCAGAGAATATAAACTTTATATATAGGCATAATGTTGACAGTTTCATCAGGGGAAATTTATTTACAAATCTATCAAAAATAGTTAATTTTAAAATTTAAAAAAATTAATACTACCGCTTTGTTATAGCTGCAAAATTAATTTTAATTAAAAAAAAACAAAAAACCTAATTAATGAAATATAAATTAATACATTTAATACTTTTTATTACTAAATGCAATAATTACAAACAATAATAATTTAATTAATGCTGCGGCGCTCACTAAATTAACTAACATAACTTTTATATATAGTACAATGGTTTCGAACAACTGTGTATCAACTTTACCAACGAAAAACTACAACAATTCTTTAACCATATTATGTTCGTTTTGGAACAAGAAGAATATACTCGTGAGGGTATCCATTGGGATTTCATTGATTTCGGAATGGACTTGTTGGCTTGCATTGAATTAATTGAAAAGGTGCTTAACTAAACTGTTAATTGAAATAGCTAACCCATGAAAAAGTTAAACTTGCAGCAGCAATGATCTCGTTCGGACAATCGGTCGATCTCATATATAAGAGTCTGATATATGGTCAGTCAGGTGGTACTTGTTTCTAACCGCATGCTATAAATAGGTATATAACATAAAGTATTGTAGAACTATCCGTAGAATTTTTCTTATTATCTTCTGTAGTTAATTTCTATGTAGAATATCGTTGTTTTTAATATTTTTTTTACATTGAGTATAGGATATATATATTTATTTCAGTATTTATTTTGCAGTGTTCGTATTAAAGTAGAAAAAGTTTGGTAGTAAAGTAGATATTATATCATTACTTTTTTTTCATTCCAAAAACCGAATTCCGACATTACACATACCCAAAAATTGTATATAAAACTTTTTGTTTGTTTAAGAACTTAGGTGTCTTGGATTTACAATTTACGTCTGAACCTGTCCCCCCTTTTTATTATTTTGTTCAATTGTTTATTTCATTTTACCCACAAACACACAATTTATATTTGTAATTAGTATAATGGTTTTGAACAACTTTGCATCAACTTTACCAATGAAAAATTGCAACAATTTTTCAACCATATTATGTTCGTATTGGAACAAGAGGAATATAAGAAAGAAGGCATTAATTGGGCCTTTATCGATTTTGGTATGGATCTGTTGGCTTGTATTGAACTCATCGAAAAGGTATCCGAATTGAAGAACACTTGAGAACGTTCTAACGACGCTTTCTGATGAACAATACTTGCATCAAAATGTGAAAACCAAAAAAAAAGTTGAAATGATTTTCGACGGTTCAAATTTTATCAAGGAATTGAAAGAAAATTCTGTTAGAACAGAAACTGCGTTATACTTCAAATCCGAACACATTTTACTTTTTATTTTTTATTTTTTTTACAAATTCGTTTGTCTTTCAAATTTCGTTATCCGAAGCAACCAAAGAATGGTATATGAATGCTAGATATCAAACACCTTGTAATTCCGTTCATTAAATTTCAAAAACAAATTCTGTTAAAACAGAACCAGAAAAAAATGTATTTGCCCTTAAAACAAAAAGGTGTAAAATATATGAAACAAAAGTAATTGATTTACATGAAAGTTGTCAATCGCATACATACGAGCTGCCAAAGAATGGTGAAGGCTCTCTATCTCTATCAAAAGTACTCCATCAATAAAATTAAAAAATTCTATATTGAAATAGAACTTTGAAATCGTTAAAAAAATTACCCCATAAGATAGATCAGAAGAAAAAAAAACGTTCACAACCAATGATCTTGTCGTATACATTATTAACACAAAATTAGTCCGCTAAATTATCATAAATTCCCGATCATAATATATATGTTGAAAGTATATCAGAACAAATATTTATACACATAAGCGACATTACACAATTTTCATTAGTTTAGACAAATGAAAACCGATTTATGACAAGACAATATTGTGCATGACCATTTTTATAAACACAATTTCAATTAAATTGTGTTATTATACATTCATTTTCATAATACATTATAATGCTTTTACAACAACAAAAAACTACATTTTCCCTTCCATATCATCGTTGTGTTTCATACGAAAATGATTAGTACAACGGTTTCGAACAACTTTGCATCAACTTTACGAATGAAAAACTCCAACAATTCTTTAACCATCACATGTTTGTGCTTGAACAAGAAGAATACCAACGTGAAGGAATTGAATGGACATTTATTGATTTCGGAATGGATCTGCAGCAATGTATTGAACTTATTGAGAAGGTAGCCCCCATATAAAAATGGGATCGTACAGTTTCTCAATTAACTATTGCTTTTTGATATAAATGTGTTTTCTATGTTTTGGTGTTTTTTCTGATTTTTTTGTTTGTTTGTTTGTTTGTTTGTCATCATTTTATGCTTTTATTTTAAAAGGACCATATTGCGGTGATGTTGCCAAGATGAAAGGACACTATACTATGTGTCGGCACTTCAAATACGAACTTTGTTTTTCTTCAACGATGTTTTCCGTTTTTGTTGTTTTGTTTTCCCATTTATTTTTGTGTTTTTTTTTTTCTGTGTTTATAGTTTAATGGGTTTAATCAACTTTGCATTAATTTTACGAACGAACGATTACAACAATATTTCAATCATTATATGTTCGTACTGGAACAAGAAGAATACGAACGTGAAGGTATTCCATGGACATTTATTGATTTTGGCATGGACCTTCAAGCGACAATCGATTTAATCGAAAAGGTATATGTTTGGTCGATGGTTGCGAGACCATATTTCGAGAGATAATATGTAGGCCAGCGCGAGTAAATTGTAGACTAATGTGTGCCGAATGGAATGAAATAGATTGCCTGAAATCCTTTTATTTTTGAATTCTTAGACTATATGAAAATGAAGAGTTTTTGTTGCAAAGAATGGGTTTTAAGATAGTTAAATTAAGTTTGCTAAATTGGAAGAAAAAAATGGTAAAGAATTTTCCTTCGTAAACAAAAATCATAGAAGTTTTAAAATGTGATCACAATTGTTTCGGTTCATGCAAATTAGATTGTGTTGCAAAAATTTTTTTTGGAAAACCACTTACAAAAGGTTCCACAGTATAATTGAAAAACGCAATATTCAACCAAAAATAAAAAAAAAACGCTAAAAACCAATAGTATTGTTTTTAATTGTATTGCTTCAAAAAATCTTCAATATATCTAGGAATTTGCAAAAATCTTAAAGTCAATTCAGAAAATTTATTTTTCATCTCCTTTTCGGTTCACCGTACTGTAGACTAATTTAATTTTGAACTCTATATTGCAGCAGTTTTTTTTTAATTTAAAAAATTAAGTACGTAGTTTTAATTGCAGTAAAATTTGAAAAGTAATTATTTTATCACTTTCATTTATTACAATGTAAATATTTAATAATATATTGACACGAGAAGAAATTGGCCAGAAAAAAATCATTTAATCAGAATTTAAGTCAAAAAACAAAATTAAGTAAGTAACTGTAGAACTTAACCAATCAATTGAAATATAGAAAACTCGTATCGTGCGTTCATAAAAATGCTTGATTAATACCAACAAAAAAAAAGAAAAATGTTAACTGTTAAACCAAAATATCTACAAATGCTTATTTTACGACAATTTAACAATGCAAAGCTAAAAATTTAGAGGTAAGAATTATTGAAAATTAATATCTAATTATAATTATATGCAGCTTTCAAATTTATTTGTTATATTACAATTTAATCGTTAAATTGTAAGAAGTTGAGCGACGCAACCAAAACGTTTTAAAACTAAAACTGCCTCAACATCTTACAATGTTTAACGGTTAAAATCACACACGACGAACGTATGTGATAACTAACAGTTGCAATTGTTTACGCCACATTTCAGCCTATGGGTATCTTGTCCATTCTTGAAGAAGAATCTATGTTCCCGAAAGCTACCGATCAAACATTTGCCGAAAAATTGACCACCAACCATTTGGGCAAATCGGCACCATTCCGTAAGCCAGCTATCCCGAAACCCGGCAATCCAGCTGGTCACTTTGCCATTGCCCATTATGCCGGTTGTGTGTCCTACAACATTACCGGATGGCTTGAAAAGAACAAGGATCCGTTGAACGACACCGTTGTCGATCAATTCAAGAAGTCAACGAACAAATTGCTCATCGAAATCTTTGCCGATCATCCAGGACAATCGGGTGGCGGTGAACAGGCAAAGGGTGGCCGTGGCAAGAAGGGTGGCGGTTTCGCTACCGTATCATCATCATACAGAGAACAGTTGAACAACTTGATGACAACATTGCGTTCGACACAACCTCATTTCGTCCGTTGTATCATTCCAAATGAATTGAAACAGGCGGGTGTCATCGATTCGCACTTGGTAATGCATCAGCTAACCTGTAACGGTGTACTTGAAGGTATCCGTATTTGCCGTAAAGGTTTCCCCAACCGAATGGTGTATCCCGATTTCAAACTTCGGTAAGTCATACTTTTATTTAAATTTTTTTTTCCAAATTGAAAAATCGAAATTTTCTTTCATGTAGACAAGTTGTTTTTTTTCTCATTTTGGGTTATCACTTTTTATGACCGAATTTTAATTTTAATTAGTTATATGATTCTTGCACCGGCTCTTATGGTCGCTGAAAAAGATCCAAAGAAAGCAGCAGCCAAGTGCTTTGAAAGCATTGGTTTAGATCCTGAAAGCTACCGTATTGGTCATACAAAGGCGAGCAAATTACCCGAATTTCTGTTAATTTTTTTCAATTTTTTTTTGTTTTTTTTTACGATCCCTTGGCAATCGATATTTTGACTTTTTTTGTGATTGTCATTCTGGATTGTCAACGTTCCCGTGTCTGTGCCCACAACCTATATATGTTTGAGTACTTCGTTGATTTTTTTTTTTTGATATTGTCTGGGAGAAAATGCCCTTTAAAACTATTTTTGACCCAGCATGAATTTTTTTTGAAAACTATTTTTTTAAACCCCTCTTTTTTGTGGTAAACTATTTTTTGCGAGAGTTTTTATACGGTAATGGATTACATTTTGAAAATATAGAAAAGGGTTAGATTTAAGAGAATATACCGTGTCTTATCATACATATACACATTACCTAAACAAATATGGATTTTGAATTCCCGTTTGGTATAGCTATCCCATCTATTATTTTTATTTCTATTCCGAAAACGTTAGCTACAAAATACTTTGCTCGAAAGCCGTGGAAGCCGAACCAGACCTACAAAAGGCTGCACAACTCATCCTGGAATCAACCGGTCTTGACCCAGAGTCATACCGTATCGGAAATACCAAGGCATGAATCCCATACATATTCTTCTGCAGTAGATTTCTTGTTTTAAGAATCCCTTTAATTTTGAAAGAAGTAGAGTATATATATAGGCAATTCTTTTGGCAGAATGCAGCACCACCCTTACGTACATACATATATATATATATATAGCATGAACAATTATAATTATATGAAAGGTATACATATTGTAGTTGTCCCAATCGAATGAAACAGCACACCTCAACACACATAGTAGTCAATATACAATATAATTTATCATTTTTATATCCTCATAATTTTTGTTTGAATTTTTGCCAACCCCCATTTTTTTAGTTACCAAATCCTTTGTCCATCAAAATTGAAAGGTGTAGCAGAAGCTCAAAAATGTGCCCCATTGATTTTGGAATCCACATCACTCGCTGAAGACAATTACCGTCTCGGAAACACCAAGGCATGATCATATTATGTATTTTTTTTTTGTTGAAAAGTCGCTGGTTTTTTCTAGAATAATTTTGTCGTTTCATCACAATTTGTATTTTGAAAACGAACCATACGTAATTGGAATTTTTTTAAAATACACTTACACACATACAAGTCAAAATTTTGATGTATATAGTAATAACATTGGCAAAATGATAAACAATTTACAAAAATGGAAAAACCCCGTTTAAATTGTATACATAAATGATCAAAAATGCAATTCTAAAAGTGCATGCATTCTTCCATAAATATAATTTTTTTTTCATACACCTTTCAAGTAATTTGGAGATACGATAATTACTTAAAAAAAAAACCATATATCGACCTGTATATATATTACACATTTTTACCACTATACACCACAATTACATCCAAATCGTCGAAGAACTGCTCTTTTATGTACTGCAGTCCTAGAGTGACTTAGAGCATTTTTCGATGGTGAAAAAAATCGGTAACCCATTAA
>JANTEX010000003.1:25725-38776 GCA_024741295.1 Macrocera vittata
CATATATGTATTATATGACTGCAAAATCTAAAATCTGGAAATTGAAAAAAAAATAACTAGGCGAAATATAGCCCAAATCGAGCATTTAAGAAATTCTTTGCCAGCTATTTCCCATTATCGGCGCTACTTATTTTTGGCACGCCGAATAGCAAGATAACTTTTTTTGTTGAGAATGTAATAAATTTCGATGCGGTATAGTTTGTCGAAGAGTAAACAACAACGGGAACTTGGTTATCGAAATCGAGTGAAACATTTGAAATAGGTGAGTAGGATTCTTTAGCCATTAAACCTTGTAAATTTAAGGTCGGGTGTCTGCAAACCACACAACCTTCAACGTACTTTTCAACGTCTTTGCCGACACCAGGCCAATAGTACCGTTCGAGAAAGCGTGCTTTCGTTTTTCTGATGCCCATTTGTGTCGCAGACGGGGCGTCTTGACATCATTCAATCACTTGTGCTCTCACAGAATTTGGTACTACAAGTTTATCACGATCTGAGCGGTTTTGTTTAGGTTTTAAGACGTAGTAGAGTTTGCTGTCGTTGATTGACCAATCTTTGAAACGGACAGAACTCATCACAACTTTGCTCAACATTCTTATATGCCAGTCGTCGTTAAGTGTTTGGTGTAATGTCAACGATGGACAATTGCTCAACTGTACGCGAAATGGTGTATGAAACTACGTACGGATTCTTTCCGGTTCTGTATTGTGGCAAATGCATGATCCACTAGGCTTCTCTTCCCGGTGGGAAGAGGTGAGTTTGGTGCTTTACTACAGTAAATTCGTATCTCTCGACATACGGCCGAAGTTTGAGGAATTCAAAAAAAACGGCAAGGCATTCTGAAAGTGCCTTCCTTAAATTGGCACTGCCAAGTTTTTGACTCGTGTAAGCTAGACTATGTAGTTCTGTTATAAACGAGTTACGGGCCTCACCAGTCCATTGTATTGAAATGTTTTTAGATTTGCTCCTCGTTAAATTCTGAAGTGTATCATGGGTTAGGTTAGGCCAGGTTGGTGGTGCATAGCACCAATCATAGGCTCGTAGCAAACTAACACGATTATAAATGAATATATTTTCCTATAGAGACCTAGCCCGCTAGGTCTGTACTAATTATTCCACTTCAAGGAACTGTATATGCCGTAGGAGGCTATTGAGCCTGCCTATATGTACAGCTGCAACTTCATATAAATTATTGAAGAAGTAACCTTTGTATTATTGTATTTAGGCCAGAGGTTTCTGCTCACTCTACAACCCGCCTCGGGTTGAAATGGTGCATTAACAATTTCAGACAGTTTTGCATTGAATCTTCTTCCTTATTTTGCTATAGTCGGTCTGCATTTTCATTGCCTTCTATATTACAGTAGCCTGGAACCCAGTACAAGTCAAATTCATTAGCCCCTCTTAGCTTAATGAGTGAGTTATAACACTCCAATGAGAGTTTAGAGTTATATTCTATCTAAGCTAAAACTCTAAGTGCGGCTTGACTGTCCACACAGATCCTTATTCTTTTTGCGATTAAGCGATTGTGTGCCAGTACTTTTTAAAGATTGGCGAGAGAATACCCGCCCCAATATTGTCATCCATTTTCGCTCCATCTGTGAAGATGTAGGTCACGTCTGCTCGGAAAATTGTGTCAATTTTCGTCCGATCTGTATGTAAGCCTTTTACTGAGATAAATAAAAAACGGACTGGACATCACACAATTTTACCGTACAGCTTGGCACTTTGGCCGTCAGTGTACATCAGCCTTTTAATCAATTTTCCATTTAACATCTAACACCCAAGCTCAAGCAGTAACAAACTGCTTGATCTGAGAATCGAACTCACGACTGCAGCAATACCAGCGTCTAAATGTGTGCGTATTTAGCCCGCAAGACCACCGCGCTGCTGTTTTGTCAAAATATATTCGTTCGTTTTTTCATAGAGACGATATATGCTATAGGGAACAACTTGATTGTCAATAGACGTAGTTCGATCGAAAGAGTCGATTGTATTGGATGATCATCCATTGGAATCGCAATAAAGAGTGATGTCGAAACATTTAAATAAATCTATGTACCAAGGATAATCTTTGTAAAATGTTTTGTATCGTCAGCGGTACTGATTCTTCAAACGTAATTAGGATCGGTGTGAAACCCTAGCGATTTTGAAACCTTAGTGCCACTGGAACTGGATAGAGCCCAATTTCTCTACACCTACAAATAGCGTTTTATCGTCCGAATGGCTGCTACTTTTTTCAGTTTTAGTGAAATTTGACAAACTTGGGTTTGTTTTTCAGCTAAGACTTTGACCTGTTTTTAAAAACAACGTCTTAGTAAAAATAGCATAAATGTTGAGAATACTTATATTTTGTAAGTTATTTAGAATTTTTTAACGATTTCATCCATTTTTCCACAAGTTAGGTTAGTTCTTCTGAACTCGCAATAAAATGTCAAAATATATTGCCAACAAGTTAGAGTTAAGTTTTAAGTACTTTGTTTTTATCAAAACCAATAAAAACCGAAGAGGATCAGATCTAAATATCAAGTCCCAAAGCAGAAATATCAGAAAGATGCAACATTTTTACCGGTTTTAAATGATAGAAGATATAAACATTTATTTTGTAAAAAACAGATATAATCGTTAAAACTGTTTCGGCATTTATTGAATAATAAAGACAAAAATAATGAACATTATTTGGCGAAAATATTAATAAGCAATCAACCGATTTTAAAACTTAAAATTTTTTAAAAGTTAATCGACTGACTTCGGTACGACTGCACAAAGGCCGTTTTCATTCCCAAATGGGGAATGTTTTGGGACGTCGTCAACTTACTTTGAGTAGTAGTCAAATAACGTTGCATGGTCTGACTTAGTGAAGTCTAATCAAGACTATGGCACGTAGTCGTCGCGACGTCATTTGACGACTTGTCGGAGTCAGTTTGACTACGTTGCATGGTCTTACTTGGTCAAAGTCCAAATTAGACTACGCCACGTAGTCGTCACAACGTCATTTTACGACTTCTTGAAGTCTTCGCAACGCAAAAAACGATTCCCATTTGGGTACAAAATAAAGCCTTTGCGCAGTCGTACCGAAGTCAGCTAACGACTAACGTGCTTGTACCGCTTGGGTTATTGGCACAGATGATATTTTTTTGGTGTCGATCACCCCAGGCGAACAATTTTCAAACTCTCAGCATATAATGTATCTTTATGTACTCAAATGATAGAATTTTTCTACCTCAAAGGAAGTCATAGAAAATTCAAAAACATCTTTTTTAATCACCCAGCCATGGCAATTTTGAGAAAGCAATCCCAAATTTCAGGGAACAGTGTACCTTTTAAAAAATATACCTCAGAAAAACACAGAGAAATGTATAATAATCAATTTTTGAATCGCCCAACTTCAAAAAGTTTGATGCAGCAATACCAAAATACTCAAAATTAATGTAGCTTAAATGTACTTAAACGTATCAACAAAAAATATTTTTGAACCACACAGGAAATAAAGAAGGTATTTTCAAATAATAAATTTGTGTATCGCCCTCAAAGAAAATGCTTTATATCAGTTCAAAATTCTTACAATTTAACGGCCTGTAATGTTCTTAAAAGCACCGTTAAAAGAAAATTTCGTTTGTGGGGGAAATTTCAATTTCCAAAGAATCAATTTGTGGATCGTCCTCTAAGAAAACTTTAGACTATCAATTCTAAACTCTCAGGAGTTAATGCTCATTTTAAGTACTTAAATGCACCATTAAATGAAAATTTTGTACTCACAAGAAATCTCGAATTCAGCACAAACTGAATTGAACACACGACCATAGAATTGTCGGTACTGGCCACGAGAGCATAATTAAAATTAATTGCGCTGATTAAATAAACCGATTAAATGATAAATAAATTTAAATTTTAACTCCACCACGTCTCAGCCAGTCGTAAAAAGCCATGCTCTAAAGTAACACATAACTATAAAAAAGCAGAATTTCAAAGCCGTTTAGTTTGCAATTTTTTCACACTTTTCAATATTTCTTCTTTGATATATCGTATCCTGGGAAGATTTTCAGATATTTAGTACAAAAAATATTTTTTCTTGTCATGAAATTTCAATTGAAATTTTTTCCAAAATTCACAAAGATTGTTGGTCTTCTTTGACTGTGACCCAACATTCTTCAATGTGTATTTTATACTCTTTCATCTTTCATCATCAATACAGTCTCTGTCGGTTCTTTATTATAGCCCAGTCCCAAGTGGATTGACTGAACTATATGTGATGCAAAAATTGAAAGTGAGTCAACACATATAAAACACACACATATACGCTCTCGGTTAACTACCCCCCTTGTGTATGATTTAATGTTATGCATATATGCATTTTACACACACAAAATGAATACATTTTATGTTTTTTATAGGCGCACTCTTACTCTTATTTTACGGTATATCGTGAGTACCACGTACAGTGTGAGTTTGATCAACGTGAGCACACATATATGCATTATGCATTCATTCATTATTTACCATGAAAACCTTTACAATTGCCATCCCTTTTTATTAAAAATTTTCTATATGTACATAGTCTATACGTTTTGGTATGAATTAAGTCTAGGCAGGAAAGGACAACCGTTTCATTTCTTTCCATAGTGAGTTATATACATTTTCAATTTTTGGTGGTTTAAAAACTGCAAGTCATTTTAGTTTCTACCTTTTACTTACTCTAATAAGAGTAAATTTGCCCTTTTTAAAACGTTAATTAACAGTTTTATAATGATTATAATGTCATAAGTTTTTGATAAATTTTGGATGTCAAAGAATCAACCTGAATTATTTCAAAACTTTAGTTTAATCTAACCGGAAGTGACGAAAACGAAAAATTCTAATAAACTAATAAACTATACTGAGAAAATCTATATCGTTTGATCTAAACGTATTAACATTAAACTGTTATACTCTTGCTGCAGCTGAAAAATTTGTTCGTTCAAACAATTCACGTTTAGTTTCAAATTAAGTCGTTTAATAGTAAACGACTTTCGTTTGTAATCTAAAAGTGTTACGTTTAAATTTAAAAATTCTCGTTTACCTCAAGCGTATCAACGTACGTTCTATGCTTTTACGTTTGCAGTAAATAAAAAACTTTTACATTAAAATAAAAACTTTTAAACGCAAAGTGTCACAGTTATTTTAATATACAATTGCAATTAGTCTAAATTTAATATGACTTCTTCAACTTTTTTCTAAACGTTTTTTTTTTCTGTGCATTAAATACTACTTAATCGTATAATAAATGAAACTATCTATAATAAAAGTTAAAAGGTTTGCCATCCCGCCACATTGTTTTCACTTAGGGTTACATTTTTCACCTAGCCGGTCAAAGAGCTTGATTCGAAACAAAACAACAAATCAAAATCAGTTGTTCTGTTATCGACGTCTGGAATAGTAATAATAAAATTCTCAAAGTATATGTACCCTCTGTTTAGTGAAAATATTACATAATTCTATATATGTATTGATGTTTTGTGAATTTGTCACATTTTGCCAGGGTATATTATATAATATCCTTTTACTTATATAGTTATATTGCATTTTGTTTATATTCTATACAATCCGATATATTTAATTACGTTGAAAAGAAAATCTAACAAAAGGGATGTTTTTGTTTCCATTTTCTCTAGAGAAAATCTTTGTGCAATGCAAGTGTTGAACAGTTTTTGTCTTGGGATTGAAGTGTGATTAAATATTTATTGTGTAAGGGTGCAAATGCTTACGTTTTATTTACCGTAAAGTTATCTGTGATGATATAAATTTTCGTATTCTACTGCTATAATGTGATACTTTTATACCTGTAATTTAGTATTTAATTTGATACACTATTTACATGTGTATGCGTACTCTTCGCAAAACCGCAAAAACAATAAAATCAATGTGATAAAAACGGACGTTAACTATGAAAAAGTGGTTGATAAAATGGATTTTTCAACTTGATGTTCTTTCAATGTCAATAGTATATTGTTCTAGAAAGTGGTAGGGATGTGAAATTAAAATCAATTGATGGTTTTCAAATAATGGATCATCAGGCAATATGTGTAAAAAAAGATTTATAAATTAATTAGTAAATTTAATAAAAAAAACTTCATAACAACCGTGAACGATATAGTTACCATAAACTGCCACATCCCTATTTATCGACCCCGATTATTTTATGGTGTGTTCGCTAGGTGAAATACAAACATTGCGAAAAACGTTGCTAACATTTGAGTGTGTGAAACGCATCAGTGCTTCTACAATAGAGGGAAGACCGAATACTATAGATAGATACACCCTTATATAGTCAAATGTAAATACGGTAAATTAAAGTTGCCTAATTTTTTGCTTAAGTTGTGTATAGTGCTTAAGAAAATCGTTGCAAAAAAATTATTAAATTTCTTTTTGTTGTAATTTTTTGCAAGATTGGTAGTATTAATTCTAATTATTGTTGTGTTTGAAAACTAAATTAAATTAATATATAACTACAATAAGTATAGGAAGATATTATTTTAGGGTAATTTTTCGAAAAAGCTACAATACCAACTAAATGTGTTTTAATGCGTTTTCGATGTTTTATATATAAAAAAAAAACTAGGGCTTATTAGAAAATCGGGTGTGTTTACTATACCTACTCGATTCGATTCAAATCTACACAGATTAGTTTTAAACTTAATGCATGCTATTTTTCTGAAGAATCAGACATAGGGGAGAGTAGGATTCCAAAATACAAATATTTCAGTGATAAGTCCAGTTCTAACGCTAATTTAAGAATTTAAAATAAAAAACTGCTCAAGATACACGGAGAAAAAAGAACAGTTACTATAATGTATATACATTGGAACATAGAGAATAGTGGAAAAGGATCGGATACATTATACAATTTTACGGCCGATATATAGTTGCACCTACTAGAGCTATTCTTCATACTGAAATGTTGCATGTTCCTTTTTTAATCACTATAGCTTGTTTGCATATTTAAAGTTGTACTTAAATCGGAAGAACTCAAAATTTTCGATAAGTTAAAACTGTATATTTATTAAAAATAAATATAGTTAGGTGTTGGCCAAGAACAATATGCTAGGCAAATCTGAAATAGGGTACATCAAATATTTCAAAATTTGGCATAAAAAGAAAAACATATTTTATGGATGGACAACCCCTGTTCACTTAATGTATCTGGTCGACCCAGACCAAAGTAGAATTTTGACAAAAATTTAAGGTAAAACCGTCTTCTGATAACTTTTTAAGGGATAACTTTAAAATGTATCTGGTCAATTCAAGAACAAGGCAGAGTTTTGTCAAAATCGACAAAAAATCTGGGACCATGGTAAATTTAGTTTTCGTTAAGTTTTTTTAGTTTTATTTTCCAACGGGCATCATAGTTTTACAGAATACTTGTGTTCTTGAGTTTTTAACATGCCTATACCTGAAAAAGAGGAAGGTAGAAATCTTTAAACACATGTTTAATAAGAAATAAAGTTTAGTTAGATACCCTTTTTACTTCCATATACGTATCATATGCATGGAAGTATTGGTTTTGCATACCTTTTTTCGAAAAAAAAAACTAAGGCACCCCCAAAATAAGATAAAAAAAGAGTTTTTGAAGTTTTTAGGACGATTCCAGCAAAAAAATTGTGGCTCACTCGCTTGAAAATGTTTTCTATTTCGCAAAGTACAGGCCAAACGAGTTGACGAATCGTAATAAAAATTTCACAGATTGTGTGTTCTCATGAGAGGGAGAACCTTATATTTTTTTTAGCCCGATTCGGCTAAAGGGGAAGGGAGCTCCAAACGCAGTTACCTCAGAAGTTGTGGCGACATAAAAAAGACGCAAACCAAAAATTAAAGCCCGATCGGACAAAAACTTAGGGTGGCTCTCAAACACCATTATTGAAATAACTCGACTTTTGTTCTCCGATTTTCACATATCATCTCATCTCTCTAAATTTCAAATATTTATTATGTATAGGTATAGTCATAGGCGGATCCAACCAAAAATTATAGGGGGGGGCGGTTTTACATATTTTGATTAAAATACACTAAAAAACTAGTTAAAACCTTAATCAAATCATGTTAAAAATGCTTTTTTATAGTAATTTCGACTGCTATAGGGGGGCGATCCACCCACCCGCCCCCCCTTGGATCCGCCTATGGGTATAGTACATATATATTAACATAAATATGTCTAGGAAGTACCGCGATCTGCAGCCTTATTTATATTGAAACTTTTACAGGTGCTTTTTCTCAATTCATGTTAAAACTCAAAATGTCTCATCAGCGACATGCTTATTTTGTTTTCGATCTAAACGTTTCATGGGTAATTTACTGACCTATTCACCTGAGCTATGGTGCCAAAATATCCACAAATATAGCGAGACACGAACAACTTCAAAAGAATTTGATCAGTTTTGGCTTAAGGCACTCTTCACCTCGTATTGGTATCAGCCCATTACTGATTGGGCGAAAACCTTATTAGAGAATCGTGCTATTCGGGTGGTCAACTGGGGTTGGAATTATCACCAGATTATTGCAAGCAAAACACAAACATTTTTGTTCACAAAAAAGCTTGAAAATTTCCGGACGGATATCTCCATGTCAGGCTAAATGTTATTGGAGTCGTTAAACATAACGTTCTCGGGGTAGCAGTGGCGTACTAACCATTTTTTGGGTCCTTAGCGCAAGTAATTTTTTTTGGTCCTCTATATTCGATAAATCGAGCTTTTAAACGGAATTTTTTACCTGAGAAAGCCATTTTTTAAAGTTTTATTCAATTACATGTTTTGCGTAGCGACTGGTCTTTTGTCAGTGTATAGTCACTATGAAACAATATAGCTTATCACTACGTATATGTCACAATTTCGTTAATCTACGCCTAACACATAATCATAAAGTCACTGTGGGGTAAACTAACCCTTTATGAAACATTCTTCGAAGACATTCATTATAAAACATTTTATAATCCTCTCAAATCTGGCTTAAATCGCTATTGCAGATACATTTCTCTTTCCATCCCATCCACATTTTACGAACAATTTGAACAGAACCGATAAAACGTTGCAACGTTCATTCTTTTTTTTACTAAGTCTTTTTACAAATAGGGACTGAAACTGCACCTCTAAATGATTCCATGTTAGTATGTTATATTAAATTTAAGCGTTAAAATAATTCAGCACACATCGGTCGAATTAAAATGTGGATCAATTTTAGGTTGTGATATGATTTCGATATCTCGGCTATAAAGCTGCTACCAACGCGCCGCCGGTTTACACCCAGTTTCTCGGAATCAATTTTTGGTAACGCATTTCTCGAATTTTCCAAAATTGCACTTTCTAGAATTTCCGTTTTTTTCCCGACTTTCCAGTTTCCAGAATTTACTTTTTCTCCGAATTCGGTTTTTTTTTCTGAAATCCACTTTCCGAATTGCCAGTGTCACAAAAAAGTATTTCCCACATTTAACAATTATTTCCTAATAAAAATGCAAGTCTACCACATTCCTCGGAAATCAAAACTCGGTCTCATGTGGCCATAATAAATTTGGCAGAAAATTCTTTTACATGAAAGTTGTTTGCCAGAAAAATCTGTGAAATTTCATTCTGTTGTGTACTATTACTTTTCAGATTTTTTCCTTCTGGGCAATGAATTTCAGTATTTTGTCAATATAATGCTTAACAGAAGCTGTTGTGCTAGAGTTTGTGTCTCAGAATTAGTTAGTTCTAGAAAACCAGCTCATTGAAAAATCGTTTTGAGCCTTACAAAATACAATAAAATAGAAACGATATTCAAAAATAAATTTCAAAATATATCAGTTTTTTTATGATTTGTGTAAGGGGAGCTAGTGTAACCATTTGTGTCTCCGAAATATTGGTTTGTGTTCCAGAAATATTTAGTTCAAGACAACCAGCACATTAAAATGTATCGGCTAACTCGGATATTTTTTGCGTTTTTTTTAGAATCTACCAAACAAGAGATTTCGTCTCTCTATCTCGGAAGTGGGATGATAATTTTTTAAATTTCCTTTTGGATATTATTTCTATTTTATTGTATTTCGTAACGCTAAAGACATTTCAGTTTATGTGATGGTTTTCTAGAACTAAATATTTCTGAGAGGCAAACCAATATTTCTGAGACACAAACCAGTACATGGGCAACAGCTCTCCTTTACGAATAGTTTTCTAGAGCAAAAAATCATTTAGCTAACAGCTCTTAGATGATTCAGAATGTAATAATTTAGAATGTAATAAAAATTGAAAATTATTATTATATCATCATCATCATTTTCAGTTTATTTAAAATTATCAGCTTTAACAACTTTATTTACCCTTAACAATTCACATATATCTGGATCATATATTTTTGAAATACTCTAAAGAAGATTGTTTTTTATTAACAGTATAACTTTAAAAAAAATCTTCCCGTGTCCATCACAATCGCAAGAATTAGACAAAAACTGCCGACTACGGACTAACGACTGTTTTTTCGTCCGGCTTGAGCTGACATTTTTCGGCGGACTAGTTATTCCATAATATATTTTTTTTGTAGCGGATACTTACACGGAACTGAACAATTATTAATTCTACCGACCATATCTATATTTTTATGTTTATAGACGTAATAAATAAATAAATCATGAAAAGTTATAAAAATGTTTTGTAAGTAATTTACGTATTAAAAAAATTACTACCATACATTGTAAATTGATTTCTTAAAGACATATACACCATTTCATCATAAGACTAGCATGTATTATAAAACAAACTCGATATTTGTTTATTGTAAGTTTTTCGCTGGATTAAAACTTGATTTTCTTCTGAAGTTCTTTGACCTCAACCTTAGTTAGACAACTTTTTAAACACATACAAACAGAATACTAGAAACATACTACCTCTCTGTTTTCATATCAAATGCATGCATTTTCAATATCGACTAAATGAAAATAAAAATGTATGTCCATACGAAATTATAAGCAATAGGGCATTTGAATGAAAAAAAAACAACCATTTATGCTTAGATAGGCCGATCGAGATATAGGTACTACACATTAGGCACATATTAGGTACATACATATGTGCTTGGTTATTTTTTTTAGGAAACTATAATATATCGTAGATAGATACATATACTATATATCCAATTGTCCGTAATTCACATATATACGTATACAACACCAAGGTATAAACTTATAACAATCAATCTAAAAACTAAAAACCATACGTACACGGATAATACAATGTCGCATATCATATATACCATTAATAAAAATAATGCAGTACCGTATAAAAGTACGACAGCTGCATAAAGTTTCTCCCCTTGGGTTTTTTTAATAAATTTTTTCTTTGAACTATAAAGTATAACCTACATTATAAAAATATACACAATATTATATATGTATAAATATATTCTATGCTTATATTATGTTTCGTATTATATATGTTATAACCAAATATTTTAATAGCGTTACGAACAGATGTGACAAAATGCTAATAACCAACAGTGCATTTTTTTAAATTAAATGTTTTGATAAATTATGCAATTTTTAAGCTAAAATCTATTCGAAAGCAAATAGTAAGTATAAGAGATTGTCGTCACTTATGTTGTTAGAGCATATATCTGACGCGAAATGGAAAGGATCGGGGATAGTATGCTTGCGGCAGACTGCAAGGATTTTACAAAATTATAATAACAATTAATGCGGATAAATATAAAACTGTGACATTTTTAATGAAAATTGTCCTTTGATCCTTTTGTTAAATGTTAAAGTGTATAATCCATCATGTTTCTGGACTAAACAAATATATAGAACCTCGAGTGGAATTTGAACCAAACATAAGAATTAATCTTGCGTCCAATTATTGTAATTGTGTAACGATTAATGTTCACATAAAAAAATAAGCAAATCTAATTTTCTTATTTTTACTCCTGTTAAAAAAGCATATATCGCCTTGTCTTAGTGAACCCTATATTTTGTAAGTAGTTGAACTAAATTAGTCTGGAAGCAAAGTTATTGGAACCCAACTTAAATTTTAATAAACAATTTTTTTTAAACATTTTTCTATAAACAAATTTTAGAATAAGTTAATTAAAATTTCTAAAATATTTTTTTTCCAGAGAGTGATATTTTACATAAAACGTGAACTCAACAAACGAAAATTATCTACGTGTGCAATTATAAACAAATAGTTTTTCTCCTGGTATCCACTGTAGGCCTGTATGTTTATTGATATCCATAAGGCACGCGGTGAATGCCAAGAGCGAACAAATTTCAACATTAAATAATATATACAATAATGATAACAAAATAATTGTCGGGAGATAGCTGCTTGTTTAATGGGAATATCATACTATATGCAGGATGGAATTGCTAAAAATATTGGAGTTTGAGAACTGGAAATCTGGATCATCGTTATCATCATCATTTACGTTTTGGAAAAGGGTTGCACTCTACGCCCTTCTGCCCGTCTCG
The DNA here is from genome assembly GCA_024741295.1 of Macrocera vittata. Lineage (NCBI taxonomy): Eukaryota > Metazoa > Arthropoda > Insecta > Diptera > Keroplatidae > Macrocera > Macrocera vittata. The sequence goes on from JANTEX010000003.1 coordinate 38,186, forward strand.
TGAGATTAAAACCTTTCCGAGTCGTCCCGACTTTTGGACAAATGTTTTAAGATTTAGTATATAGCTGATGATATTATATAATAGTTCGTCTACAGATGTCAATTGTCCTGAGTCGTTCATTTCTTGGACAATTACACAGAGAATTAAATGATTGCTTTTATTACAAACAGTTGTATGTCAAAGAACTTTGCACATTTAGTTAAATTTAAAGACATTGAGCGTAAGGTTAATGCCCAATAGTTCTCTAGAATACTTTCAATAGGTTCTTACTTTCAGCTCAGTGACAATACATACCGATTATACAAATCAATTGCACTTTTTGATTATTTATAAGCCAAAAGTGCATACATTTCATACATTTGATTACTACTGTTTAACATTTCATTTCCTTTGTGAATACATTCTACTTCTCTGGTAGATTGCATTTCTTTGTGTGTACATTTTACAAAAAATGCCATTCAATTTTATGGGAAAATGTGGCTAATTTTAAGGATCATTATGCATATAAAATTTGCGCGATACCCCACTACACTGAAAAACTTTCAGCGAACGAAAATATGACGAAACCTATTACAGCGAAACCCAATACAC
>JANTEX010000006.1:21962-33771 GCA_024741295.1 Macrocera vittata
GTATCCACCAATCCGGCCCCTTTCACCTCGTTTCGAACGCCAGCGATAATATTTTCCACTTCATCGTCGGGGAACAGATCGGGTATTTCGCCAGACGCCAACATATCATTGATTAACACCAAGAACTGTTCGTTCGGAATCTGTGCGTCTGTCATCAAAAACATAATTCCGACATTTTTCATGCCCGATTTCAAATACAAAGCGGACAATTCGTTCTTGAGATCCGTCACACCGTAGCCCTTTTTCAGTTGAATTTGCGACACTTCCAAACTGGATATAAACGCTGCCAACCGTGACAGAGATTGTTTTCCGCTACCACCGACGCCCACCAATAGTGCGCTGCCACGTGGCGATTCTAGAATGCGATTAATTCGACACACATGCATCATTGCATCCTCGAACATGACCAAATTCATGGCCGCCACCAGGTCATTGTACGAGTTTTGTGCCTCCTGCAACAATTTCGTCAACACACCCCATTCCGATATCGGCATATACTTCGGTTCACCGATACCGCCCGCAAAATGACAATAAATGTTCGGCTTATCGAACACAATCGATTCGTCAATTTCCTCAAAGGATTTCTTCACGATATCCGTTTGCATTTTCGTGAAACTGTCAATGTCTTTGTCGTCGGTAAGCTTGTCGGCGTACACGCGCTGTGTCTCGTGCAACCATATGCGAATCATATCGGTGGGCGTGGTCAGGCATTCGTTCGTACTAAACAAAAGGCCCTGGAACACGTTGCTCAAATCACGTAAATTGAAAATGTAATGAAATTTGATGGCGGTCGGCAGAAATATCTGTGCGGCTTTGTTGTGCAGTGTCAGCGAGGCGGTTACAATGTTTGGCGCCAGCTTCGTTACGCCCACATTAAAGCGTTGTTCGGCATTAACGAAATGCTGTGACAAAATCGAATGATAAACGGTCGTCAATGAATCGGCCGACGGAAAACTAACGGCAAACACACTGAAATGACGCTGCAGTCGTGGATTTATCGTGAAACTGCCCGATGTTGGATTCATACACGAAACATACTGGCAATTGTTGATGTCTTTCAGTGTCAATCGATTGCGATCATACCAGTGGCCATAGTCTAAATGTTGTCGAATCAGTGTATGTGGTTGAACGGTGCCATACGAATCAACTTCCGGCATATTTAGATCATCGATAAAATAGATCATTGTCTTGTTGCTGGGTGGACCATAATTTCGCCCGGCTTTCTTTTCCAATGGTTTCTCCAGTATTTTCTGTAACATTTCCGATGTCGTATAGAAGTTAAACGGTACATTTGTAATGGCATAGTTTTCGGACAGCGTTTGTAGTCGTTCATTGACCAAAACCGTTTTACCACAACCTGCATTACCGACCAACATTACCGGATGCTTTCGAATCATCAAAAGGTCCAGGAAAAATCGAATGCGAATCGATTCCGATGTGTGTACAAGTACAGCTTGTAACGGTAAATCCGAATCCAATTCGAACTTTGGCACCTTCTCCGTCCACGACAGAAACTGTTTCGTTTCCGTATCGATGTAGTAATCGAACACTGTGCCACCGGTCGGAAATTTAACCGATTTAAATTCGTTAACCCACCATTTACTGAATTCTACGCGATAATCAATGGCTGTGTCCTGAAACATTGCCGAACCAAAGGCCCATACACAAGAGAATACAAAATACAAGTCATGCCATTCTTTAGGACAATCGGCCGGTGTATTGGCCGGCACCAGCAAACATTCCAATAGATGGCACAACATTTGAATGTGTGCCATTTCAACGACTGGCGTAATCTTTTTGAAACGCGTTCGAATATTGTCCAAACACGCCGGAATGTACTTGTCGAACAGTATGACCAGATTCGATTTTTCCGATGGCACCTTACGCGTTTCAATCCAACTGGTTACGTACGGATTCCAACCCAAATCCTGTGGATTAATGTACAAAATACCGGCTCGTGACACAGTGGCCGGTGTAGCCGTTCGTAAATTGGAAATCTCAAATAGAAGTCGCATTGTTGGTGTGAGCGCAATGCGTTCGTTGCTGGCCAATGTCAACACTTTATTGTCATCCATAACTGTGTTCAGACTTTCGATCCACATCGGATCAATGTCACCGTCCAAAACAATCCATTTCGGATTGTCACCCGGCAAATTGGCTTGATCTCGCATTATGACCGAAAATAGACCGTCTTTCCATTCGCGAGTGGCCGGATTAATAATGCCAAACAATTCATCATTGGTGACCGCTTTCGGATTCAAGTCATTGAACACTGGCTTCTTTTTGATGTTTTGATACGATCGAAATAGCGTTTTCCACACCTGCGTCTTGCCCGTTCCAGCATTACCGACAATGAACACCGAATGACGTACCTCCAGCAACTCCTCCAGCTGAACAACTTTCAGTATGAAATTGTCTTCCGGTTGCAGCAGTAAATCGGTTGCAGCCTGTTTTACGGTTTTCTCAAAGTCCTGATCACGTTTTCGCGGCACATCCAGTGCCGGAAACAGATCCGATATAAGGCCCATAAAAACGGGCATATCATCGGTCACCACTTTTGGAATATTGAAATCACGCAACGCACGCATAAGTACCTCTTCTTCGGGACGGCCGTGATCGCCACGTTTCAGTGAACCGGCCACAACCAGAACGGATTTGATGGCTCTCAGACCCCAATCGTAGTGATCCTGTTTCGATAGTAATTCTTTGCACAGGGTATAGAGTGTGATGAATTTACGGGCTAAAACACGTGCTTCTTGAAATCCTTCGGCCACCAACATAATCTCGCAAATGAGCTCAAAGTCTGGTACGACCATGGCGCACGGTCGAAATAGGGCCTTTAGATTTTCCGGTAACGCTGTGCGGCCAGCGTAGCCCGGATTCATTGTGATAAATATGCCAACCGACGGAACGCAGGCAATCATTTCGCCCATGAAGTTGAATATTGACTTTTTGTCACGAATGGCGTCCTGAACGGATTTCACTTGAACGGCAACAACGGACAAAACTTCGACGGAAATCCGGTTAAATTCGTCGAAGCAACCCCATGCGCCAGTTTGGGCTAAGCCTTTGTAGATATTGCCGCAAGACTTCGCAAGTACGAGAGTTGGGATTAGTTTGTCAGAGGAAATGGTAGAAGTTTTCTTCGTTAACGGTTACGTACCTTGTAATCCATTTGTTCGGAACAATTGAATACGTAGACCATGATGCCAAGAGCTCGACCAAGATCTTTTGTGGTTTCCGTTTTTCCCGTTCCCGCCGGACCTGTGAACATATTTGTATGGGTATGGTTACCGAACACGAATATAATAAAGACGGGGTCCTGGTTCAGTTGCTCGTTTTTTGAATCGCTAAACGCCGTTTTACTCTTTACCTTAGCAGTGGCCTATGAATGCTTGGATAAAACCCCAAAATGAAATCAATGAAACACTCACCGGCTGGCCCACCTCCCATTATCAAGTGCAACGACTGCGTCAACGTTATATAACAACGATCGGTCAACGGTGTTATTACCAATCTCGGTGTATTGCCCAAATACTCGTGACTATACCGAAATTGAGCATCACAAATGTTCGCAAAACAATCCGATTCATTGTCATCCCATCGATGTCTCAACTGAGATTGCCATTGAAATGCCGATGCTGTTTCCAATTTCGATTGAATGAACTTATTGACCACATCTCTAGAGTGCACATCTATCGTACAAATGGTCATAATTTTCTGTCGATCGCCTCTGCTCAGTTCACCAAGTAACAACGATATCAGTACACTCAACTGTGACACTTGCTTCTTGTAGTAGTCTTTAATGGCATTATCGTATCCCTGTTCATTGTTTTTTTTTTTTTTTTTTTTTTTCATTTTTCAAAGTTAAAAATTGACTTTAACTTTACGACCAGAAAAGGATTACCTCTTCGAGTCGGCTAAAGGCAATGTTCACTTCAGTGGTCCACCAAATTTGTGTGCCACACAATGAAACTTGTGCCGGATAGTCAAATAGCCATTGTTCTCTCGGTTTCTCTTCGTACGCTACAACAGCATCGCCCATATATAACCGCAATGATGATCGCATACGATCCTGTACACGGTTTAACCAAACCTCACCCTACAATTTGAAATTTGCAAAAAAAAAAACCAATTAACGGCCGAAACCCACGCAAACCCCTTCGTCAGGTACACTGCGCATTGTCTTACGGGTCCATTACAATCGGCCTCTTCATTGAACTCCACATATTCACTGTCCTTTGCAATCATGCCCAGTGCCCGTTTCTCTGGCTTCCCATTAGCATCCAATGCAAAATTAAGCTTGGCTATGGAATCGAATAATTTCGTCAAATGTTTGACCACAAATTCGGGCTGTGTTCCATTGCTCAAAATATCCAGCAAATCGGCCGACGACACAAAATAGAACCGTGGAAATGCCAATCGTTTCGTTTCCAAATATTCGGCCAACGCCTTTTCGCACAGTATCAATTCTTTCTGTAGTGTCTCCAGTCGCTCGCACAGACCCTCACGATTTGTGGACGATACAACATTTGACGTTTTTGACATTTCCTCCATGAGAATTTTAAACTCCGTATCGATGCGATCGAAACGATCTGAATCTACGGGCAACTGTTTTCGAATGTCCTCCGAACTCATGAATATACTCTCCAGATGCGTCCAAGTGCGTTGCACTTCGAACCATACGGTAATCACCTGATCGGCAATCATCAGTTTTTTCTGCCAACCGGACACCTCCTCCAGAAAGTGTGCGATAAACTTTGACGTTATCAAATTCTGTAAACACACTTGATTGTCTTCGAGCGTTTCGATAAGTTCTTCCGATGCTTTCAGTAGACTGCATCCGGTTCGCGGATGAATTTCGTGTTCGAATTCCATTGCCGACCATGTCGTGTGGAGGTCACGTAGGATTTTTTCCATTGACATTTCTTTGACGGCTTTGTCGACAATGTTTTTTACTTCTTCTTCGCATTCGTGCAGATTGAGTGCCAACAAATCGGCTAGCGTTGTGTCTTTGTCCATGATGAACTCCACCTGTGTCAGGTGATTTTGTATAACGGGGAAAAGAGAGGAATATTTTAATAAAAATGAAAATGTTTTCGTTTCACTAGAACGTACTATAGGAAAAACGCACACACAGTGGTCAAAATATGAATATTTACTTAAATTATGGAATTATATGTATTTTTGTAGCAAATTTACAAAGCATTAGACTTACGGTAATCGTTTTCGCTAGTTCTGCTAATTTCTGGAAATATTTCAAATTTCATTATAATGTGCCTGTACATCTATTTACATTGTTTCGTTGTATATTCTGGTTCTACGTTAAAAAATGGTTTTGTGTTTAAAACGCTTTTATATATACAAAGCTGAAGATATTTCATCGGCACCACCTGCATTGTTTAACAGTTTTTTGTTTGTTTGTGACATTGGCTTATTAGTCGCATAGACTACAATAAGACTAGATAACTTAGTAATTAAAGTCAGACATTTTTTGCATGTTTTGCTATGAATGGTCCTAGGACTCCACTAGAAATCTTAGAATGGGTCATTATTTGTTGTCTCACGATACGTGACGGAAAAACACTGGTTTTAGGCAAAAAACTATGTTGCCTCCAACGTGGCATTGCACAAAAATGCCTTGGTCGTAGCATTTTGCGAAATTGTGTTAATGTGTAAGTTGCATACCGATATAGCCTGGTTCTTCTGATAGGTATATAAACGAGGCATCACGAAATAATGCTTTGGTCATTGCGTTTTTTCGAAATGGGTAGTCGCATGTAAAAAAAATAAAAACGGACTGGACAACACACAATTTTTCCGTACTGCTTGGCACTTTGGCCGTCAGTGCACATCTTAATTAAATCATCTTTCCATTTAACATATAACACCCAAGCTCAAGCAAACCGCTTGATGTCAGAATCGAACTCACGACTGCAGCAGTACTAACGTCTAAACCACCGCAGCTGCTGTTTCCTTAGTGTTATATACATTTTGATGTAGATCGACATATGAAAATCATACACCTCCTTCAACCAACAATTGAATGTTGACATACATGGGCTTAGAAGTGGACTCACGAATTTTTCAAATTTTAATTGCAATGTCGATTTTGTTTTTTGTTTGTATAAAAAACCATTATTTTGATTTAAATACAATCGGTTTGCGTTTCATATAACATACTCATCTGGAATTTGAATTTACAAAGTAACTAATCAAATTGCAGATAATTTATTTTCCGTCGATGAAAAAATAAAAAATGATTTCAAAAACTAATCAAAGAAGTTCTTACCGGATAGAATACATATGTGATAAATGTAGAAATAGAACTGCAGAAAAGTAAGTACAAATTTAAAATATTCTGTATAACAAATTGGATTATGCGCACTGTTTTACAGTTGACAATTTTTTACCAATAAATAAAAACTGTGTGTTTGTGTTTGTGTAATGGTAAATGTCTTAAATGGATAGCCTCTTATGTGTGAATTGTCTGTAATTTTATTTTAAAAATTAACACTTTTAAATTTAGATATAATATGCTTTCGTAACGTCCGATCATTATGTAATTTCGATATATGACGGGAATCACTTGCCTTGACTTTTAATTATAAAAAAGAAAGAAAATTATATAAAATGCAAAATAAAAATCGCAGAAATAACCAATCGAAAAATCAAATAGATACAACATCGACAGCAAAATAAACATGAAAAACACAACAATGAAAAAGAATATACAAAACAAACATACAGAATACAAGGACACACAACACCAACAACAATTTTCATGTTTTTTATTCACAAAATAAATTGTTCATTAATTGTTTTTTTTTGCACTAAATATTACAAAAATATTGCATTTATATCCACAAATCAATTACAACAATTTCGTAAATTTTTTATGTTTTGTGTTTTGCTTTTTTTTCTGGTTTGGATTCTAGTTTTTTGTTTGTTTTTTTTTTTACATTTTATACTTACTTTCCGCAGTTTTTCTATCCTGACCGTGTTTGATCTTTTCGGGACGATCAAATTTTATTGTTGATTCAGTCATTGGATCATTTGTTCCCATAACGATTGTCGATTTTGGTCTCTGATGTTTATTTGATGTGGGCTTATTGTGATAGGATTTTTGTAAGTTTGGTATGGATAGTGTGGATGGTGATAGCTTTGTATTGCCAACACCAATGCCAATGATCGATGGATCATTTTGATTTAATTGTTGATGAATAGATTGGGATCTACCGTCGGGTGGCAACGAACTACTTTTAGTACGGGATTGATTGGATGTGGACAGGGTGGCTAGAAATAGTACACACGCAAAAAAAAAGAAAAAACAAATTTCAAAATTAATGATATGTTTCTACTCTAAGAAAAATGAATGGTTATGGTTTCGTTGTTGTCTTTTTTTTGTGAAAATCATAAATGTTTCTTTCTGTATATACCACGCTATATTAATGTATTATATGCTGAAATAATAAACTAAATTAAATGATAGAGTCATGAATGATATTAACAGAAATGAAAAAAAAATCACTGAAATATAGGAAAGTTGAACAGAAAAATGATGATGTTACACATAGTGTTCGTATAGATGGGCCATTTATGCTGTACGTTACATTCAGACGATTCTCATTTTTATTTTTCGTGTATTTATGTGTTTCTAAGGACATTTTGGGACAATCATCTTGTATTTTGAAATATTCTTCTTTACTTTTTTGCTGTCAAGAATATATACTAAATACTATTTTCAAGTAGTTTTTTTTAATATATATACGTTATACTCAAAATGCTTTCAACTATTCTGTTATTTTGGATAAATATAATAATTAACATTAAATTATTTAAAAAATAAACTAAAATATATTCACCATATTATTCTGATATATAAATATATATATTCATGCGTGTAAAATAAATTGCTCATAATAATGTTGACATCATGCGATTAAAATGCCACATAAGTTCCTATATATATATTATAATATTTAGTATAGAATTTCTAACGATATATAAATGTTTTAAAAGATTTAAAAAGTAAAAATAAAAGTAGTTTCAAGTTTTTTTTTTATTAAACGTGTGCCATTTTGCAAAATTACATAGTAAATAGTTGTTGATTTTAAAATAAAATGTAAAAGAAAAATGTTGATAACAATGTGAGATGTTGTTTCTTTTTATTTTATTTTTGGGTGTAACGTAGATAACTTTTTTTTCATTTTTTTTATTAATTTTTCGGAAGTAAGAAAGAACAAAAACTATAAATTTTCTTCTGATTTGAAAAGAATAGAACAGAAAATAAATAAACAAAAAAATAATAAATGTATATATAATAAGCTAATTATTCTTACTCGGTCTTGGTCGACGTTCGACAATTGTTGGCGTTGAAGCTTGAGGTTTTTTGTGCGTTTTGGAAGCAGCAGCAGTGTTTGCGGCAGTGGTTGTAACAGCCGGAACGGCACTACCGGAACGAACCTGTCGTTTAGGGGAACCGTCCGCATTCACAGTAACTGGTCCCACCGATTGCGACCGACCTACACATCATTATATCATACAAAGTAATAATAGGCAAGCGATTGTTCAAGCATTTTAAGAAATAAAGAGAGATTTTTTAAATAAAAATGAAAATAAAACGCAAATAGATTGTCAAATTTAATATTGGTTCAAAAGAAACAACAAAACAAATTGTTATGTTATGCGATGATTGAAAGGATTTTGGCTGTTGTATGCATACCTTTGCTTGGTTTTAACACTTTCTTTGGGCTACCGCTTTTCTGTGGACTACCTTTTTGTGGACTACCATGTTTGGAGGCGGCACTTTTCTTTGGGCTGCCACGTTGAGAATTGTAGCTTTCGTCGTCCTTTGATTTGGGTATGGCGGGCATGAGTTTTTCACGTGTCGGTGATGGCAGTAAGGCTCCTTCTTCGACATCTGTTAAGTTTGTTTGAACAGAAAAAAAAATTAAAAAATCGTAAAATGTGAAATAGAATTACTGTATTATTTAAGGAGAATTTTTTGTTAGTTCAAAAATATTCCGTCTGGCATTTAAAACATATTTTATTTACTTTTTTTATATTATATTTCAGACTTTGCGAAATGTTCTACTTATGATCGTTTTCATTCTTCAATATATATCTTTCTGAATTAATACTCATGGCTGGGCACTTGTTTCTACTATTTGAAATCGAAATTTCGAATAGTAATTGTCTTAACATCTAAATTTATTTTAGTAACTTACGTTTTATACAATATTTTTGTAGTTTTCAATTGTACTTTTATTTAACTAAATACACAAGAATTCTAATACATTAAAATCAAAAGAATTATTCGAAAACCGACAAAAGATCTTCTGGAAACAAATACAAGTATAAAAACTCTGAAACTATTTTAAAAGTTTCTAGCTATTGCAGTATAAATTACGAACGAATAAGTGCATCCAAGTTATTTTGATCATATTTTTTCTTTTTTGGAAAATGTGAAAAACATCTGTTTTCGTCGAAAAAAAAATCATTGCTAGTTGCATGTAAACTGAAAGTTTTGAAGCAATTTGAATGGAATTGGATGAAATGGTGAATTGAGACCACTTTTAATTTACTTAAAATAGCCCTGCAAAAATTCAATGAAACCATTAATACAAGAGTGGACATCTTCAGCAAAAATGCCATCAATTCTAAACATTCAGAACAAACATTTTTTGACAGAATGTCCATACATTTTCAAAGTTTTTGTACAGAACCTTTTTCGTATATGTATGTACATTCGATCAAATTAAAAATGCAAGGAAACAAAAATGCATACATTTCAAAGACTCCTTGTATTTTCAAATCGTTAGAGGACAAAATTTGGAATTTGGGTGAATATTATTTTTCAACACCATTTCCAAAATTTAAATGAAAACTACATCGTTACAAATTTACTAAGTTTCTTGAGACATTCAATTATTCGAAACCCATTTTCTGATTCCATATCTCAGTACATATCTTATATTGTCCCAAGGCATTGCTTCGGCAATGTTTCAGAATATATGTCATGGCGCTAGATATGTCTCAAGCAATGTATTTGGACTCGTTTTCCAGAACATGTCTCTGCGAGCTATGTTTGGGAAATACATTTTTGATAATGAGAAGGAGAATGATCGAATAATATTTAATTCACATGTGCGCCTATTCAGTTTGAAAAAAAGGGTATTTCTTATATTCCACAACTTTTAAGTGTTTTGTGAGTAAATGGTTTTAGGTTGCGTTAACCTCTGTAAGTTACAACTAGATCATGTTTAAACTGTATTTTTATGAGTTTCGACAAATAAAAACTTTACTATTTAGCAGCTCTGACAATCGGAAGAGATAAAAAAAAATTATCCTTGAAAATGATTTGGAATTTGGACGAGAACTAATCCATATTCGTCAACTGATCTTGGAAGCTCAGTTGATAGAGCAGTGAAGTACCGATCCCATAGTTCGAGCCCGGTTCAAGATTGTGGATTTTTTCAGTATAAATTACATTTCGAGTATACACATACGCATATATTGTTCGCATTCTCGAACAGAAAGCCGTACTAACCCCCATTTACTACGCAAAAAAAAAATTAATTTGAGTAAAAACAAAAACTTGAGTTATTTTTTGGATTGAGGACTGTGAAACTTTGTATCTTTAGAAGATAGAGTCACCATATAAAAACACACCATTTATATTGAAACCAGCTTGAGAATAACAGTTGAAAACGTTCGCTGACGTGCAATAAAAGTTTGCGAAACTAAATGGTGTGTTTTTTATATGTTGACTTTATCTTCTAAAGAAAACATGAGTAATAAAAAAATGTTTGCTCAACACTTCTGTTTCTTTGTATAATTTTCCATAACAAATCTTTAATAAAAATATATTGCTGCGCTACAAATTTGTAGAACGTTCTTTTTCTGAAACTATCTAATTTGGGCTTTTATCAGATCAATTTTTGATTGAGCACGAGATATATTTACTGAATTATTTTAGGCATAAAATTAATGTCACAGCAACTATAAAGTAAGAAATTTCTAAAAACTAGTCAATGTATAATGTTTTCAAAAAGCATGCCAATGTTTTTCATAGCGATATTGTCAACGATTAGAAATATGTTTAGCTATCGGTTTGATTTATTGTTTCACCCACGCGCCAACTTTTTCGTGTTTTTGTCGTAAATCATTTAATACCGTTTCTAATATGATTTTTCATTTCATGTTAATGTTCCATAAAAAAATGTGTACGGCCACTAACAATACGATTGAAATCTTCACATTAAGATCGACGTCAGTGTCAGGTGTATTATTGAATTGGCCACCAATTAGAATCACAATTTTTTTTTGTCTAACATCGATGTTAATTCACACAGTTTACTTTTCTTATCAACGATCTTCTTTATGGCCAATTTCGTTTATAAGACATTCACTCTGTGGTTTTTTTATCCATCACAATTAAGCAGCATCTGCTTCCGGATCGATTAACTGAAACTTAGTTGACTTAGTGTCTTCAACAAGTTCTTTAATTTGCCGTGGATTGATATACCAGGGAAGAAGAGGTTTAAATTTAGCAGTTTTCGAGGATCTTGTTTCAGTTTGCAGTAATAGCTATCGTTTGCGTCACTGTGTTCCCAAACTTCACCCACTCGATACGCCACAAACTATGCTTATAACCGGGGCTGCTTGAATGCATCCAGTACCTAACTGTTCTGGAATCTGTCCAGTAGTATCTATTAGCGAAATGGATACGTCCGCCGCAAACAAATTCAGACAATCTGCATGCCAGCACTTCCGCGATGAAACACCTTTCGATGGTTTCTTTTAA
>JANTEX010000007.1:0-33461 GCA_024741295.1 Macrocera vittata
ACTAAATCTCTGTAAAGGTTAAATTTAAAAATTATATATTAAAATATCTACAACAAATGATTAAAAACCTTTTAAAATTACTCACCATGCAATATTTTATTTGAAATGAATTTGTGTTACCATTTTAGAAGATATTATTTTTTTTAAATTTATATGTCCGAATTTTTATTATTATTTATTTAATATGCAGAAAGGTTTAATATGTAGGTAATTTTTTACTTTAATATGATAATATATGTATATGCATGATTTTAAGTCCTAAAAATTCCTTTGATTACAATCAATGATTGTAATAACATAATTGAAGAACGTAGATCTATTAGAATGTTTTTTTTGCCGTTTTTTAATCAGCGCAATTTTTTACGTTAATACAAATTAAAGTCATACTGAAATGAAGAATATAATAGGAAAAACAGCGGATCAACCCACGTCCTTACGATTGGTACTCGACTGCTCCAACCTCGACGATTTTCAAGCCTACAATCTAACTATATGAACATTACCTCAATTTAATAGATCCAATTTACACACGATACTGTAATCGAAAAGGCATGGGTTCGACTCCCAGCTGATTATTCCTAGAATTTTCTTCATTTTAGTATGACTTCAATTTGTTTCAACTTGAATAACGTTTTCGTTTTAACAATATTGAGAAGGAGTAAATTGAGAAGAAATTTTTTTTTAGTGAACTCGGGAAAAGTCAGGATTTTGTGATATCAAATTGTATTACAGACGCGCATAATAAATGTATTTTCCTAATAATTAATTTAAAAGAAAAATGTTTAGTGTAAAAATGTTACCTGTGTGTTAAAAATATTGTTGTTACATTTTTGTTATAAATATTTACATAGTGTTCATTAAATTTGCAAATGCTATTCGCTAAAGCATTTTTTTACAGCAATTACGCTTAAATTAATTTCGTTTATATCTACTAGTCAACTAGAAAAAAAGAGCTTTATTTATGATAAAAGGGTAAAAAATTAATTCGTTACGAGAAAAAAAACACCAAACTCTTTGAACAGCATTCTTGCTAAAACTGACTTACTTGTTTCCTCGTCAGGTGTTGTTGTGTGTTCATTGTGTGGTTTCTTTTTATGTTTGTGTTTTATTGGTGTTTCGGGTGTGATTTTTGTTTCATCTGGTACCGTAGATTTATCCGAAATATCATCATCAGCCGGTATCTGAGACGCTGGCTCTTCTACCGGTTGCAATGATTTTTCTTTCTTTTTCTTTGGCTTTGTTTTTTTGATTGGTCGTTCATTATCGTCTACATCGTCTTCGTCCTCAGACGATTGACGATCCAAATGCGATAATTTCATGTCTGAATCAACATCTTTTGATGGTTTGTCTGTATCGGGAACGGGTTTTTCAAATGGTTTCAATTTTATTGATTCCGGCTCATCGACAGGTTTCGGCTTTTGTTTCGCCTTGAAGCTTATCGGTTCTTCTGGCTCATCTTCTCGAGGCTTTGGTATACCCGGCACAATCGGATGTTGAACCGTTTCCGGTTTCGGTTCCGGCTTTTTCTTTTTTGAAACTTTTTGTTTTTTTGGTTCAGCTTCATACGGTTCATTGGTTGGCATTTCGATTTCATCCGGTTCTTCCATTTCTATATCATGACTGTCAAATTCAAGCGGCTCAAAAGGCTCAATCTTAACTTCAGGCTGTTCTTTTTTATCCGCCTTGTTTTTAGGTTCTGGTTTTTCTTTTTTCGATTTCTTTAATTCGACGGGCTCCGGTTGCTCATTTTCGGTACGTACACCTTTAAGCTTAATATTTTCCGGACTTTCTTCGTCTGGTTTTTTAATTTTACCTTTCCCTATTTTAAGAGGCTTCTGATTTTCATCAACTGGCTTTGGCTCTTTGTCTGGTCGCTGGTATTTTTTGGACGTTGACGATTCTTCGTCGCTGCTTTCATATTTTTCGTAAATTTCCAAGTCAGCTTTTTCTAAACTATCTTTTTGCTTTTTAATGTGTTTGAATTTTTTTCGTTTTTCTTTTAATTTCTTTTCGCCCTCTTCGATGTTTCGAGATAACTCTCCCTGATCACGATGTGTGTTCATATCGGTTACGACCATTTTCAAGGATTCCGGTGGATATGTTACGTATGCTATGCGACTCTTTAGATGAGGTTTCGAGAAAACTTCTTCTTCCTTTGGCTTCTCTTTTCTTGTTGGCCGTTTCAGATTCAGCCGAATTGCCTTCGGAAGATCTTCACTTTCGATAACTTTAACTTTGGATGGTTTTTGATCTTTGCGTATTATTGGAATCGGAGTAAGTTCAGATGGTTGCTTCTTTTTCGGTTTTTCTCCTGTGTCAAGTTCAACTTTCTCATATTTTTCTAATTCAGTTTTTGGTATGTCCATTTCAATTAGTTGTCGAATATATTCGTCTTCTTCATCTTTTTTCAACTTTCTTACGGTTTTCTTTTTCTTTGGTTTCGAAACTTTTGGCCGTTTTTCACCGACTGAATCAACTTCTTCGGATGTTGGTTCTTCGATCGACATTGGCTCTTCCTCTACTTCGGTCACAGTGACAGTTGTTTCTGGTTCTTTTTCACCCTCTTGAACACTGACGACCTCGATTATTTCTTCCTTCGGTCCATCTTTCTTAGTGATAACACGTTTTTTGGTGGTTTTCTTTATCGGAGTGCTGCCATCAAGTGATGGCATTTCAGTGACCACAACCTCTTCTGGTTGTTCTTCGATTACAATTTCGGTTGGTTCAAGTGGTTGTTTTTCTACAGGAGTATCTTTAGCTTCAATAGATTCTGACGGCATTTTAATTTTTTTGATAATTTTCTTTTTGGGCGCGTCTTTTGGTTTATCCGTCGGTACTTCTTCGTCTGACAGCACAACCTCTTCCGATGATACATATTCACTGATTTCCGGTTGTATCTTCGTAGTTTCTGATTTTAACTTTTTCGGTTTCGCATCTGGTAAATCTTCGATTACTTTTTTGGGCTTCGATACTTTTTTAGGTTTTTTACCACTTAATGACTCTACTTCTGATTCCGTTTCAATTGATTGACTGTCTTCAGATAATTGTTTCTTAGGCTTTTTCTTTAGTTTTTCTTCGGAATCGACATCGATTTTTTCATATTTTTCTAGTTCAGTTTTTGGAATTTCTTGTTCAATAAGTTTTCGGATGTAATCATCTTCGTCATCCTTCTTCAATTTCTTAACGATTTTCTTTTTCTTTGTCTTTTCTTTTGGCGTTTCGTCCGTCTGATTTTCTGGCTGGCAGACTTCTGTAACGGTAACAGTTATTTCTGGCTCTTTCCCATCTTCTTCCACAGTTATAACTTCAATAACTTCTGAAATTGGCCCGTCCGTCTTTGTAATCGTGCGTTTTTTTGTTTTCGTTTTCGATAATTTGCCATCAGACATTGGTTTCTCAAGAACTGTAATTTCTTCTGGACTTTCTTTAATTGTTATTTTTTGTGGCCCTTCTTCGACATCCTTAAGCTCCTCAGTTTTAGGTTTCTTTGTAATTTTCTTTTTCGGACCATCTTTATCAGCTTTCGGCTCTTCTAAAATTGTTTTTTCAGACTTTGGCTTGGACTCAACGGGTTTTGTTTTCTTTTTTGGTTTGGGTTCGATGTCAACGTCCACTTTTTCGTAGGTCTCCAATTCGGTCTGCGGAATATCCTGTTCAATTAGTTTTCGAATATACTCATCTTCTTCGTTTTTGTTCAATTTTTTAACAAGTTTCTTTTTCTTTGGTTTCATGGTTTTGGGTTCATCTTTATGTTCAGGCAGTGATTCTGTATCTTCGTCTTCTTCTTCTTCTGCAGGTTCAGTAATAGTAACAATCGTTTCTGGTTCTTTGCCTTCCTCTTCAACTGTAACGACTTCTATCAGTTTTTCATCTGGACCATCTTTTTTAACAATCGTTCGTTTTTTCGTTGTCCTTTTTACTGCTTTTCCATCTTCTGTGGGAACTTGTTCAGTCACAATCTCTTCTGGATGTTCTTCAATCGTGATATCTTGTGGTCCGGACGTCTTAGTAGGTTTAATACCTTCTGATTTTGATGGTTTCTTAGTTTTCTTGGATTTTCCTACAGTTGGAATCTCAGTTGGTTCATAACTTTCAAGATCCGTCTTCGGAATTTCTTGCTCAATCAATTGCCGAATGTATTCATCTTCGTCGTCCTTTTTAACTTTTTTGATTATTTTCTTTTTGGTTGTCTTTCTCTCGACTGGCTTATCAGATGTCTCAGATATATCATCATCAAGTTCCGTCACTGTGATTGTGGTTTCAGGTTCTTTTCCTTCTTCCTGTACGCTCACAACTTCGATAACTTCAGATTTTGGCCCATCTTTTTTCGTAATCACTCGCTTCTTAGTAACTTTTTTTGTCGGTACTCCTTCGTCGGTAGGTACTTCTGTTGTCAAAATTTCTTCTGGCTGTTCTTCAACTGTCATTTCTTGAGGTGCGTCCGGTTTCACCAATTTTTTTACTTTCTTTTTCGGTTTTTCCGGTGTATCAACATCCACTTTTTCGTAACTTTCTAATTCCGTTTTCGGAATTTCTTGCTCAATCAATTGTCGTATATATTCTTCTTCGTCGTCCTTTTTGACTTTTTTGATTATTTTCTTTTTGGTTGTCTTTCTCTCGACTGGCTTATCAGATGCCTCAGATATATCATCTAGTTCCTCAAGTTCCGTCACTGTGATTGTGGTTTCAGGCTCTTTTCCTTCTTCCTGTACGCTCACAACTTCGATAACTTCCGATTTTGGTCCATCTTTTTTCGTAATCACACGCTTCTTAGTAACTTTTTTTGTCGGTACTCCTTCGTCGGTTGGTACTTCTGATGTCACAATTTCTTCTGGTTGTTCTTCAACTGTCATTTCTTGAGGCGCATCCGGTTTAACCGGTTTTTTCACTTTCTTTTTCGGCTTTTCTTGTGTATCTACGTCCACTTTTTCGTAACTTTCTAATTCCGTTTTCGGAATTTCTTGCTCAATCAATTTTCGAATGTATTCATCTTCGTCGTCCTTCTTAACTTTTTTGATTATTTTCTTTTTGGTTGTCTTTCTCTCGACTGGTTTATCAGATGCCTCAGATGTATCATCTGGTTCCTCTAGTTCCGTCACTGTAATGGTAGTTTCAGGTTCTTTACCTTCTTCTTGTATGCTCACAACCTCGATAACTTCCGATTTCGGCCCATCTTTCTTCGTAATCACACGTTTCTTAGTAACTTTTTTCGTCGGTACTCCTTCGTCAGTAGGTACTTCTGATGTCACAATTTCTTCTGGTTGTTCTTCAATTGTCATTTCTTGCGGCGCATCCGGTTTAACCGATTTTTTTACTTTCTTTTTCGGCTTTTCTTGTGCATCTACGTCCACTTTTTCGTGACTTTCTAATTCCGTTTTCGGAATTTCTTGCTCAATCAATTTTCGAATATATTCATCTTCCTCGTCCTTTTTAACTTTTTTGATTATTTTCTTTTTCGTTAGCTTCTTCTCGACGAGTTTATCAGATGCTTCTGATGTGTCATCAGGTTCTTCAAGCTCCGTTACTGTGATGGTTGTTTCAGGTTCCTTACCTTCTTCTTCCACGCTAACAACTTCAATAACCTCAGATTTCGGTCCAATTTTTTTCGTTATCACTCGCTTCTTAGTAGTTTTTTTTGTTGGCACTCCCTCTGTGGATTCTTCCGTTATCACAATTTCTTCCGGTTGTTCTTCAACTGTCATTTCTTGAGGTGCTTCCTGTTTAATTGGTTTCTTTTTAACTATACGTTTTTTTATTTTTTTAGGTTTATCTTCACTTATTGAGGACATTTGGCTAGTTTCTTCATCAGACGCTGGTTCAGAGTCAACAGGTTTAGGTTTGTAGATTTTGTCAATGAGCTTAAACTTTTCAAGCATTTGTTGCAAAACATTTGCTTCCACAATTTTGTCTAAATTATCTTCTTGCTCAACTGGTATCATCTGACTTGCATCCGGCTTGGCGCGCTTCTTTTTCTTTTTCGGTTTTACTGTTGTATCGACATCAGATTTTTCATAATTTTCTAAATCAGTTTTGGAAATGTCCTGTTCGATTAGCTGCTGTATATATTCATCTTCGTCATCTTTTTCCATTTTTTTTATCACCCTCTGTTTTGACTTTTTCGTAATTGGTTTGTCAGAAGAATCTGTCGTTGTGTCTTCCGGTTCTTCCACTTCAGTGACAGTAATTATAGTTTCTGGTTCTTTACCTTCTTCTTGAACGCTAACAATCTCAATGATTTCCGATTTTGGTCCTTCTTTTTTTGTAATGGTACGCTTTTTGGTTGTTCTCTTGACCGTTTCTCCTTCAACAGTAGGAACTTCTGTGGTAGTTATTTCTTCCGGTTGCTCTACAACAGTCATTTCTTGACGTTCATCGGACTTAACCGGTTTTTTAGTTTTCTTCTTCGGTTTTTCAACATCAACGTTTTCGTATTCTTCTAACTCAGTTTTTGGAATCTCTTGCTCGATAAGTTGTTGAATTAAATCATCTTCCTCGGCTGTTGACACTTTCTTTATGATTTTCTTTTTGATTGGCTTTTTTGTAATCGGTTTTTCGGACGTTTCTGATGTATCGTCTGGCTCTTCAATTTCAGTAACGTGGATCGTTGTTTCCGGTTCCTTGCCTTCTTCTTGTACGCTAACAACCTCAATGATTTCCGATTTTGGTCCTTCTTTTTTCGTAATGGTACGCTTTTTGGTTGTTCTTTTGACCGTTACTCCTTCAACAGTGGGAACATCTGTGGTGGTTATTTCTTCCGGTTGCTCTACAACAGTCATTTCTTGAGGTTCATCGGGCTTAACCAGTTTTTTAGTTTTCTTCTTCGGTTTTTCTTCGTCAACTTTTTCGTAAGCAGAAGGTATTTCGACATATATCAGCTCGTTAATGATTGCCTGCTCTTCTTCTTTTTTAATTGTTTTAGTAACCACTTTTGGTTTTTGTCCTTTTGGCTTTTCTGAAGTTGCTAATTCACCGCATGGTTCTTCATCCTCAGTAACAGTTACTGTAATTTCGGGTTCTTTACCATCCTCTTCTGTGCTTACAATTTCCACAACTTTCGTTTTAGCGCCGTCTTTCTTTGTGATTACTCGTTTTCTTGTTGTCTTTTGAATCATTTTGCCGTCTTCGTTTGAAATGCGTTCAACAGATGTTTGCTGTTGTTCATTAATACTTATTTCATTGGGTGCAGTCTGCTCTGCAAGTGGAGTTTCGGTTTTTATTTCAGATTTGATACTTTTTTTTGTCTTCTTGCCTGGTCTCTTCGGTTCTTCAATATCCACTTTTTCAACTTCTGTTTGTGGAATTTCCTGTTCGATCAGTTGACGAATGTATTCTTCTTGGTCATCCGATCTTAAGGTTTTGACAACTTTTGATTTCTTTGTTTTTGTTGTTGTCGGCTCATCGAAAAGTATCGAACTCTCCTCTGTTTCTTCTGTGGTTACAGTTACTGTAGTTTCTGGCTCTTTATCCTGCTCTTGCACTGTTACCACTTCAATGACTTCTTGCTTTGGACCGCATTTTTTCACAATAGTTTTCTTTTTGACAGTTTTCTTGATAGGCACGATTGAATTTGGCTCTTCTGTGACAACGATTTCTTCTGGCTGCTCTTCTACCGTTATCTCTGTTGGATGGACTTTCGTTTGCTTTTTCGGTGTATCATCAGGATGTTTTTCTGTTGATTTCGGTGACATAATTTGTTTCTTCTTCTTCTTGGGCTCATTTAGAATTTGTTCGATTAATTCTTTCTCTTCGACTTTGTCAAGGTTTGTGACTACCTTAGTTTTCTTTGACTTTTTGATAATTGTTTTATCAACTTCATCGGGTTTTTCACTTAATTCAGTGACCGTTATTGTAGTTGTTGGTTTTTTCCCATCCTCTTCTACACTAACAACTTCAATAATCTCTGATTTAGGACCTACTTTCTTGGTGATTACTCGTTTCTTAGTTGTTCTCTTAATAGCTTTACCATCATCAGTGGACACCTCAACTACAGTCGTTTCTACTGGTTGTTCTTCTATATCGATCTTCGGCGATTCTTCCACCTCCTCTTCGGACTGAACTTCTACTGCAATTGTTTCGGATATAACCTTTTCATCGTTAAACTTGACCTTTTTCTTTGATTTTTTCGGTTCGACTATTTGTTTCTCATTTATACCAGCAGTTAATTTTTCAATTAATTCTTGCTGTTCTTCTTTTTTGATTTTTTTAGTCTTCGTTTTCGGAGCGATACTATTATCTGTGGGCAACTCAATTTCGGTAACTGTAACAGTAGTTACTGGTTCTTCACCATCTTCTTCAACCGTTATAATTTCAGTTATCTCTTCCTTATGGTCATCTTTTTTCGTGAACACTTGTTTTTTTATTGATTTTTTCTTTGCTTTTTTATCAGTTACAATTAAAACTACGTCTGGTTCTGGTAGACTAGAGATTGGTTCCTCAGTCTTAGTCTCGTTGATAACTTCAACTGGGATATCTTCAATTATCTCAGATACAACAATCGTTGATTCAGACTTTTTCTTTGGTTTTTTAACTTTTTTCTTTATGACTTCAATTTCTTCTGCGACTTGTTCGCTATCATCGCGCACAATTTCTGTGATAATAACCGTATCATCGTTATCATCGTCTGTTGCTTCTTTGATTTGTACACGTTCTTCATCGTCAGTAGATATGTGTACTGTGCTTGAAAATGTAGTATCGTCATCGAACGATTCTGTAAATGCAATGTTAGCCGTTTGTGTGTCTTGTTGTTGTTTTATAGATTTTTTCTTCGTTTTCGGTTTTGTGTGAATTTCAATTGGCTGTGTTTTAGTGGCTTCTATAGCAAAATAAACATTTTGTTTAAAAAAAAAAGAAAATATTTAATTTGTTTGAATTTTTTAATATTTAGTTTTTGGCCGTCGGCTAATTTCAGTCGTTTTGTTTACAACTTTTGAAATTAAGCTTTACGACAGTCAAAAAAATAGTAAAGTTTATACAGCATATTATAAGACTGCTTATAGTGGTATAAGAACGTGTATTTATATATATTTTTCACAAAATATTATTTTATACAGAACAAATTAAATGTGCCTTGGTTCTGATAGTAATATAAAAATATACATAGGTATTGTATGTAGATTTGTATTGTTTTGTTTATAAAAAAAAGTAAATCATAAATTTGTTGAATGTTAAAATTGCAATACAGTTTTATAGATCAAGTAGAATTTTCTATATCGCAAGAAAAAGAAAATATAAAGATAAAGGAAATAGTGGAGTTAGTATATAGTCGTTTCGTATAGATAGACAAATGTAAAATGATAATGAAAAGGTACTAAAAAAATTTGTTTTTGAAGCCTTATGTTACAAAAAAACGAAGTTTCATGTTTATATCCCTAGTTTACCCGAAGTCATATATAGCCTGGAATTTAATAAAAATGTATAACAAATGAAGCAACACTAGGAACTTACCGTCATCGATAATATCTTCTTCCAAAACTTCCTCAATAGTAACTGTACCCGATTCTGTTTGTTTGTGTTTTTCCGGTTCGTCTTCTTCACTTAACACCTCTTCTACTACAAAATTGTCTTTTTGTGTCAATTTTTTGTTTTTAGCCTTAATAACGGTTTTATTGTCTTCTATCACCGATTCAAATGTTGTGATAAATACAGCGCTTTGATTTTCATCCATAGGTGTTTCTTCTGCTAAAATGTATTTCATTGTTTAATCATGTTATGTTTAAGAATGTATTATAATAGAATTCATGTTAAATTAGAAATCGCTATGCATTCGAATTTAATGTTAAAGTTATATAAGTAAATGAAAAAATAAGCCTTAC
Organism: Macrocera vittata; assembly: GCA_024741295.1. Lineage (NCBI taxonomy): Eukaryota > Metazoa > Arthropoda > Insecta > Diptera > Keroplatidae > Macrocera > Macrocera vittata. Next base: position 9,813 of record JANTEX010000007.1, read on the forward strand.
CATCTATCTCTGTATATGTATCTTGTACAGAGGGTGTTTTATGTGTGATGGTTGTGTGTGTTTTGTGTTTAATGTATTCTGGTAAATCTGATATATCAATAGCTGAAGAGTCAGAAATATCCTTACCCTCGTCTCTTTCTACGGTTTTCTTCTTTTTGAGTACACGTTTTTTTGGTTTTTTTGGCTTTTCACTGTCAATTGAAGATATTTGACTGGTTTCTTCGTCTTCTTCTGAAGTTGTTTCAGAATCAAATGTCTTCGGCTTGTAGACTAAATCGACGAGTTTGAATTTTTCCAGCATTTGTTGTAAGACGTTCGCTTCGACAATTTTATCTAAATTATCTTCGTGTTTTTTCGGCATTTTTTTAGATCTCTTTTGCTTTGGTTTTTCAATTAATTCGGCTTGTGAGGATTCATCGGTTTGATCTGGCATGTCTTCTACATTTGCTTCGTTTTCGGAAGTAATACTTTCACTTACAGAAATCGTAGTAACCGGTTCTTGACCGTCTTCTTCTACAGTTTGAATTTCAGTTACCTGTTGCTTTGGACCGACTTTCTTCTTAATTGTACGTTTTTTAATAACAGTTTTCTTAGGTTTTCCATCCTTGTTCACTGATTCGATGACTGTCAGCTGCTCAGGCATTTCTTCAACAGAAGTTTTTTCGACTTCTTGAGGCGTTTCATTTTCTTCTACGGTAACTGTGGTTACAGGTTCTTTACCGTCTTCTTCAACAGTTTGGATTTCAGTCACTTCTTGTTTAGGTCCTTTTGTTTTCTTGATAACTCTTTTCTTTATGACAGTTTTGACAACACTGCCTTCAGGAGTTTGCGTTTCAATGACAGTTTTTTGCTCAGGAATTTCTTCAACAGTTGTTTCGTCTTGATGAATAACATTTTCATTCACAGTAATTGTCGTCACGGGCTCTTGTCCATCTTCCTCAACAGTTTGAATCTCAGTAACCTCTTGCTTGGAACCAACTCTCTTCTTGATTGTACGCTTTTTAACCACGATTTTCTTTGGAACCCCATCATCACCAACGGATTCATAAACAGTCACTTGTTTGGGCATTTCTTCAACAGAAGGCTTTTCTTCTTCAATTGGAGTTTCATTTTCTTCGGTTGTAACTGTAACCACTGCTTCCTTACCGTCTTCTTCAACAGTTTCAATTTCAGTCACTTCCTGTTTAGGGCCTTTTGTTTTCTTAATAACTCTTTTCTTAACAACAGTTTTCTTTGGTTTTCCGTCTTCGCCAACCGATTCAATAACAGTCACATGTTCAGGCGCTTCTTCAACCGTAAACTTTTCCTTATTAGGAGTTTCATTTTCTTCTACTGTAACTGTAGTCACTGGTTCCTTGCCATCTTCTTCAACAGTTTCAATTTCGGTAACTTCTTGTTTGGGTCCTTTTGTTTTCTTGATAACTCTTTTCTTAATCAGTTTTTTAACAATGTCGCCTTCAGGAGTTTGCATTTCAATGACAGTTTTTTGTTCGGGAATTTCTTCAACAGTCTCTTCGTCTTGAGGAGTAACAATTTCACAAACAGAAATCGTTGTCACAGGCTCGTGTCCGTCTTCTTCAACAGTTTGAATTTCGGTAACCTCTTGCTTTGGTCCAACTTTCTTTTTGATTGTGCGTTTCTTAACAATAGTTTTTTTTGGTACTCCGTCTTTGCTAACGGATTCAATGACAGTTACCTCCTCTGGCATTTCTTCTTCTTTAGGCGTTTCATTTTCTTCTACTGTAACTGTAGTCACTGGTTCTTTGCCGTCTTCTTCAGTTGTTTCAATTTCAGTCACTTCTTGTTTAGGTCCTTTTGTTTTTTTAATAATTCTTTTCTTAACAACTTTTTTCGTTGGTTGTCCGTCTTTGCTGATTGATTCAATAACAGTCACTTGTTCGGGCATTTCTTCGACAGAAGGCGGCTCTTGTTTTTCTGGTGTTTCGCTTTCTTCTACAGTGACGGTAGTAACTGGCTGCTTGCCATCTTCTTCAACGGTTTTAATTTCAGTCACTTCTTGCTTAGTACCTTTTGTTTTTTTAATTACTCTTTTCTTGATCACAGTTTTGACGACGTCTCCTTCAGGAGTTTGCTTTTCAAAAACAGTTTTTTGCTCCGGAATTTCTTCAACAGTTTCATCGTATTGAGGAATAACATTTTCGCTCACAGAAATTGTCGTCACTGGCTCTTGTCCATCTTCTTCAACAGTTTGAATTTCCGTCACTTCTTGGTTTGGACCAACTTTCTTCTTAATTGTACGCTTTTTAACAACAGTTTTCTTTGGCTTTCCTTCTTTGTTCAATGTTTCAATAACAGTCACCTGTACAGGCATTTCTTCAAGTAATGGTTTTTCATCTTGAGGAGTTTCATTTTCCTTTACTGTTACTGTGGTCACTGGTTCTTTATCATCTTCTTCAACGGTTTCAATTTCAGTCACTTCTTGTTTAGGTCCTCTTGTCTTCTTTATAACTCTTTTCTTAACAACAGTTTTCTTTGGTTGTCCGTCTTTGGAGATTGATTCGATAACGATCACTTGTTCGGGCATTTCTTCAACAGAAGGCTTTTCTTCTTTTTGCGGGGATTCACTTTCTTCTACTGTAACTGTAGTAACTGGCTCCTTGCCATCTTCCTCGACAGTTTGAATGTCAGTAACTTCTTGTTTCGATCCTTTTGTTTTCTTTATAGTTCTTTTCTTAACAACAGTTTTCTTTGGTTGTCCGTCTTTGTCAATCGATTCAAAAACAGTCACACATTCGGGACATTCTTCAATAGCAGGCCTATCTTCTTCAACGGGATATTCATTTTCTTCTACTGTAACTGTAGTCACTGGTTTCTTGCCGTCTTCTTCAACTGTTTCAATTTCAGTCACTTCTTGCTTAGATCCTTTTGTTTTCTTGATAACTCTTTTCTTAATGACAGTTTTGACAACGTTTCCATCCGGCGTTTGCTTTTCAATAATAGTTTTTTGCTCTGGAATTTCTTCAACAATTTCTTCGTCTTGAGGAATGTCATTTTCGCGGATAGAAATTGTCGTGACCGGTTTCTGGCCATCTTCTTCAACAGTTTGTATTTCGGTTATCTCTTGATTTGGACCTACTTTCTTCTTAATTGTACGCTTTTTAACAACGGTTTTCTTTGACTTTCCATCTTTACCTACTGATTCAATAACGGTCACTTGTTCGGGCATTTCTTCAACATGAGACTTTTCTTCTTCTATTGGAGTTTCATTCTCTTTTACTGTAGACGGCTCTTTGCCATCTTCTTCAACAGTTTCTATTTCTTGTTTAGGTCCTTTTGTCTTTTTAATAATTTTTTTCCTAACAACGGTTTTCTTCGGTTGTTCATCTTTACTCAATGATTCAATAAGAGTATCATGGTCAGGCTTTTCTTCAACAGAAATCGATTCATCTGTAGATTCTTGTTGATTATCCTCCGATTGAGCATAAAGTGTGTCGATTAGCTTGTATTTTTTGATCATCTGTTCCAAGACGTTGGATTCAACAATTTCGTCCAAATTATCTTCCTCTTTTTTATCTTTCTTTGGTGTTTTACTTTTTTGACGTTTTACTTTGCCTGGCTTTGTTGCTGATGGTAGACATTCTTCGTGAGTAACAACGGTAGTAACAGGCTCTTTGCCATCTTCTTCAATAGTTTCAATTTCAGTTAGTTCCTGTGTAGTACCTTTCTTTTTCTTAATGGTTCTCTTTTTAATGACAGTTTTTGAAATGCCCCCTTCGTCATTTGGCTTTTCTATAACAGTTATTTGTTCAGGAATATCTTCTAAAGTTTCTCTGACATCTTCCGAAATCAGTCCTTCAGTAACGGAAATGGTTATGACTGGCTCTTTATCATCTTCTTCAATTGTTTGTATTTCAGTTACTTCCTGCTTAGGACCAATTTTCTTTTTGATAATACGCTTTTTAATGACAATTTTCTTAGGTTCACCATTCTTAGTTGCTTCAAATACAGTTATTTGCTCCGGCAGTTCCTCGGTAGAAGGTTTCTCTTCGTCTTTGTATACAGTGTCAATTACGATGACGGATGTTATCGGTTCCTTGCCATCTTCTTCGATCGTTTCAATTTCTGTTGTTTCTTCTTTCGGTCCAATTTTCTTTTTTATTCTGCGTTTTTTCGTAACAGTTCTGACAATGTCGCCTTCGTCATTAAGTTGTTCAGTAATTTTTATCTGTTCCGGTGTTTCCTCATCTGGAGAAATTGGGCCTTCAGTTACAGATACTGTTGTTACCGGTTCCTTACCATCTTCTTCAGTAGTTTGAATTTCAGTTACTTCTTCCAACGAACCAACTTTCTTTTTGAGTTTGCGTTTCTTAACAATTATTGTCTTTGATTGGCCATCTTTATCTATAGTTTCAACTATAGTGACTTGTTCGGGTAGTTCTTCTACGCTTGGTTGTTTGTCAATTTCAGGTATTTCAATTAGTTCAACATTTACCGTTGTCGTCGGTTCGATTCCGTCCTCCTCAACAGTCTGAATTTCTGTAACTTCTTGCATTCGACCTTTTTTCTTCTTAATAACTCGTTTTTTTATTATAGTTTTAGTTTCAGCACCATTGACATTGGGCTTATTAATTACAGTAATTTGTTCAGGAATTTCTTCAATTGTTTCATTTTCTTGCGGAATTCGTCCTTCACTAACTGTTATGGTCGTAATCGGTTGTGAGTCTTCGTCATCTACCGATTCCGTTTCATGCACTGTAATTGTTGTAACAGGTGCTGCACCATCTTTCTCAACAGTTTGAATTGTGGTCGTTACTTCCTTAGAGTCTAATTTCTTTTTGATGACTCTTTTTTTTACGACAGTTTTAGTGGGTTTTCCTTCTGCAGATGTTGACTCAATCAATGAAATTTGTTCAGGAAGTTCCGTAATCGTTGGTTGTTTTTCTTCGTCGTCAGTTTTAATCTGTTTTTTAATTTTTTTAATTTTCTTCGGTTTCTCATCCAAATCAGGTTTAACGCTGTCTTCTAGCTCAGATATTCCAATTTTATCGTCTTTAACAGTTATTGTTGTTACCGGAGCTTTACCGTCTTCTTTAATCGTTTCAATTTCAGTTGTTACTTGGTTGTCTCCAACGATTTTTTTAATAATTCGCTTTTTCACTGTTGCCTTTTTGGGACCTGCAACATTTTCAATGTCTGTTTGTTCATGGTCAGATGCAGGCAACTCATCGACAGTAATTACAGTAACCGGTTCCTTACCATCTTCTTCGATAGTTTCAATTTCGGTAGTAATGTCTTTTGTGCCTTTCCTTTTCTTAATTGTCCTCTTTTTAACGATTGTTTTAACAATTTGGCCATCTTCGTTTGGCCTTTCGCTAGTAGTTACTAGTTCAGCGATTTCCTCGGGCATTTCTTCATAAAAGTCTTCTGGTGCTTCTTCTACATTGTCAATATCAGCGGACTCTTGTTTCGGACTAAGCCTTTTCTTAACAATACGTTTCTTGCTTATTTTTTGCTTCGCCTTTTCAGTATCTGTTGGTGTTTCTAAAACTGTTTCTTGATTTGCCGTTTGTTCTGTAACTTCAACCGTTACCACCGGTTCCTTACCTTCTTCTTCAACTGTTTGAATCTCGGTTACTTCTTCCTTGTCACCTTTTCTCTTTTTGATCGTTCGCTTCTTTACGACTGTTTTAGTTTTTTTACCATCTTTGTCAGACTTTTCGATAACCGTTATTTGTTCTGGTTCGATGTGTTCTTCTTCTTGTGGTACGACCTCTTCTTGAACTGTTACAATGGTAACAGGCTCCTGACCATCTTCTTTTGTGGTTTGTATTTCGGTTGTCTCTTGTTTGTCGCCCACTCTTTTTTTAATGACTCGTTTTTTTATGGTTGTTTTCTTAAGCTTTCCATCTTTTGACGGCAACTCTAAAACTGTTATTTGTTCAGGCATTTCTTCAACCGTCGTTTGATCTTGTTCAGATTCGAAGATCTCATTTATTTCCGGTACACATTCTTCTTGAACTGTGACTGTGGTTACAGGAGCTTCTCCTTCCTCTTCCACTGTTTGAATTTCAGTTGTTTCTTCGTTTGGTCCAACTTTCTTTTTAATAATACGTTTCTTAATAGTTATTTTCTTTGATTTTCCGTCTTTTGTTGGTTTTTCTAACACTGTGATTTGTTCAGGCATTTCCTGTACAAATTGTTGTTCTTGAACGGGTTCTTCTGCTGTTGTTATAGTTGTGACCGGCTCTTTGCCTTCTTCTTCAATGGTTTCAATTTCAGTGACTTCTTGGTTTTTACCCTTCTTTTTCTTAATAGTTCGTTTCTTTACTGTTGTTTTGACCATCTTTCCTTCTTCGTTAGGCTTTTCAAAGATTGTCACCTGTTCTGGTTCAACATTTTCTTGTGTTTCTTCAGGCTTAACATCGTCTACCACTGTTACTGTTGTGACTGGCTCTTCTCCTTCTGTTTCGACTGTTTGTATTTCAGTAGTTTCTTCTTTAGGACCAATCCTCTTTTTGATTGTACGTTTTCTGACAACAGTTTTTTTCCTCTGGCCATTTTCAGTCGGGGTATCTAATATCGTTGTTTGTTCGGGCAATTCTTCAATTGTTGGTTGTTCGTCAATGATTTGATTTTCAACAGTTATACTAGTAATCGGTTGTTTCCCTTGTTCTTCAACTGTTTTTATTTCTGTGACTTCTTGGTTTTGACCTTTCGTCTTTTTTATTATTCGTTTTTTAATAACGGTTTTTGTAATTTTGCCGTCCTGGTCTGGTTTTTCAATGACTGTTATCTGTTCAGGTTCACACATTTCTTGGACTTTATCAGGTATAATAGCTTCCCTCACTGTGACTGTTGTTACCGGTGCTTCACCTTCTTCTTCAATTGTTTGAATTTCTGTAGTCTCTTGTTTTGGACCGACATTTTTCTTAATGACTCGCTTTTTGATAGTTGTTTTCTTTAATTTACCGCTTTCTGTTGGCACTTGTAAAACTGTAACTTCTTCTGGCATTTCTTCAACTGTCGGTGGTTTTTCTGTTAGAATTTCTTGGACGCTAACTGTTGTTACTGGAGCTTTTCCATCTTCCTCAACCGTTTGTACCTCAGTAACCTCTTGATTTAAACCTTTTTTCTTTTTAATTATTCGTTTTCTTACTACAGTTTTAATAGTATCACCTTTCTCATTTGACGTTTCAAACACCGTAATTTGCTCGGGTTCAATTGTTTCTTCAATAGGACCTATGTCCTCTTGGACTGATGTTACAGTTGTAATTGGCGCTTGACCATCTTCTTCAACAGTTTGAATTTCGGTAGTCTCTTGTTTTAAACCGTCTGTTTTTTTAATAACTCGTTTCTTAACGACAGTTCGTTTAGACTTGCCGTCTTTAGTCGGACTTTCAATAATGGTTGTCTGTTCAGGTATTTCTTCAACTATGGGATGCTCCTCGCTTAGTTGGTCTTTGATTGTAACCGTTGTTAGTGTTTCTTTACCTGGCTCTTCAATCGTTTGAATTTCAGTAACCTCTTCTGTAGCTCCTTTCTTCTTTCTGATTGTTCTTTTCTTTATGACTGTTTTAACAGACTTGCCGTCCTCATTTGGTCTTTCAATGACTGTTATTTGTTCCGGTTCTACAGTTTCAAGAATTTCCGGTTGACTTTCTTCTTGCACTGTGACAGTGGTAACAGGGGCTTCACCTTCTTCTTCAACTGTCTGAATCTCAGTAACTTCTTGTTTGGGACCTACTTTTTTCTTAATAATTCGTTTCTTCACAACTGTTCTCTTAGATTGGCCATCTTTTGTGGGTGTGTCAAATACGGTAATTTGTTCTGGCATTTCTTCAGTAACATGCTGCTGTTCAAAGATTTTTTCATCGACGGTAACCGTTGTTATTGGCTCTTTACCATCTTCTTCTACTGTTTGAATTTCTGTAACTTCTTGCATTGGACCTTTCTTTTTCTTAATAACTCGTTTTCGCACTGTCTTCTTAACAATTTCACCGTATTCATCTGGTTGTTCAATGACTGTTATCTGTTCCGGCTCAATGACATCTTCGGTAATATCGGCAATTTGTTTTTGTTGTACGGTGACAGTAGTAACTGGAGCTTGTCCATCTTCCTCAACAGTTTGGATTTCTGTTGTTTCTTCTTTTGGACCGACTTTCTTTTTGATGACCCGTTTCTTAATGACTGTCTTTTTTGATTTACCATCTATTGAGGGTGTATCAAGAATTGTTATTTGTTCTGGTAATTCTTCAATTATTGGTTGTTCTGGCATTATCTCTTCGAGAGTTTGTTCTTCAACTGTGATTGTAGTAATAGGATCTTTGCCTTCTTCTTCGACCGTTTGAATTTCAGTGACTTCTTGGTTTGGACCTTTCTTTTTTCTTATAATTCGTTTTTTCACTACAGTTCTTACGATTTGCCCGTCCGTGTTTGGTTTATCAATTGTTGTTATTTGCTCAGGTTCCAAAGTTTCTTCGATTGGTGACGACTCTATTTCTTCTTGAACCGTAACGGTTGTGACTGGGGCTTTACCATCTTCTTCGATTGTTTTTATTTCGGTTGTCTGTTCTTTCGAACCGATCTTTTTCTTAATAATACGTTTCTTGACAGTGGTTTGTTTTAACTGTCCATCTTTTGTTGGCATTTCGGAAACTGTAATTTGTTCAGGTATTTCTTCGATCACCTGTTCTTCTTCCAGCGGTTGTTCTTCTACCGTAACTGTAACCACAGGTGCACTTCCTTCTTCTTCTACCGTTTTGATTTCAGTGATTTCTTGTTTACCACCTTTCTTTTTTTTAATTACACGTTTTTTAACTACAGTTCTAATTGTTTCCCCTTCTTCATTTGGCCTATCAAATATCGTAACTTGCTCTGGTTCTAAAACTTCTTGAACGTCTGGAATTATTTCGTCTTGAACTGTAACTGTTGTAACTGGAGCTTCTCCATCCTCTTCGACGGTTTGTATTTCGGTAATTTCTTGTTTTTGACCAATTTTTTTCTTAATAATGCGTTTTTTAACAATGGTTTTCTTCGTTTTTCCACCATCTGTTTCCGTCTCAACCACTGTGATTTGCTCGGGAATTTCTTCAATTAACTGTTGCTCTTCTGTTGGCTGTTCTTTAACTGAAACTGTTGTTATAGCCTCTTTGCCTTCTTCTTGGACTGTCTGAATTTCAGTGACTTCTTGATTTTTACCTTTGTTCTTTTTAATAATGCGTTTCTTTACCACAGTTCGAACTTGTTTTCCTTTTTCATTTGGTGCCTCACTAATTGTAATTTGTTCGGGTTCCACAATGTCTTCTGATGTTTCAGGTACATTTTCTTCTTGAACTGTCACAGTTGTCACTGGAGCTTGGCCTTCCTCTTCGACCGTTTGAATTTCGGTGAGCTCTTGTTGTGGGCCGACTGTTTTCCTAATGATACGTTTACGGACTGTTGTCTTTTTCGATTTTCCATCTTTGGTTGGTATTTCAAAAACTGTAACTTGTTCTGGTAATTCTTGAATTGTTGGTTGTTCTTCGGACAGTTGTTGTTCGACTATTTCATCGGAATAAGGAATTATTTCTTCCGAAACTGTTACCGTTGTGACTGGAACTTTATTGTCGTCAATAACGGTTTCGATCTCGGTTGTTTCTTGCTTTGGACCAACTCTCTTCTTAATGACTCGTTTCTTTACTACTGTTTTCCTTGGTTTACCATCGTTTGCTAATGTTTCTGAAACTGTGATTTGTTCTGGCAATTCTTCAATTATTGTCTGCTCTACCGGTGTCTGATCTGGTTCCCGCTCTTCCACATTTATAGTTGTGATCGGTGCCTTGCCTTCTTCTTCTATGGTTTGAATTTCGGTTACTTCCTGGTTCGAACCTTTCTTCTTCTTAATAATTCTTTTCTTCACTATAGTTTTAACGGTTTTGCCTTCCTCGTTTGGTGTTTCGAGAACAGTAACTTGCTCCGGCTCTACTGTTTCTTCAGTAGCATCATCTGCTCCTTCTTGAACTGTTACTGTTGTAACCAGAGCTTTATCATCCTCTTCTACGGTTTCAATCTCGGTTGTTTCTTGTTTCGGACCAATTCTTTTCTTAATTACACGTTTTTTAATTATTGTTTTCTTAGTTTTTCCGTTCAAGGTCGGTACTTCTACTATAGTTACTTGTTCCGGCATTTCTTCGACTGTTGGAACTTCTGGAATCGGTTGTTCTTGAACGGTGATTGAGGTCACAGGTTCTTGGCCTTCTTCCTCGACCGTTTCAATTTCAGTAACCTGTTGATTTGACCCTTTCTTCTTCTTGATTATGCGTTTTTTCACTACGGTCTTAATAGGCTCTCCTTTTTCATTTGACTTTTCGTATGTTGTTATTTGTTCTGGTTCCATTGTTTCCGTTTCGACAGATGGTATCATTTCTACTTGAACCGTTACAGTGGTGACCGGCGATTCTCCATTCTCTTCAATAGTTTGTATTTCAGTGGTCTCCTGCTTCGGGCCCACTTTTTTCTTAATAATTCGCTTCCTTATTATAGTTTTCTTGGATTGGCCATCTTTTGTAGGTGTTTCAAAAACAGTTACTTGTTCGGGCATTTCTTCGATTGTTGGTTGTTCTTTTTCTGTTGTTGTAACTGTTGTTATTGGCTCCTTTCCTTCTTCTTCTATGGTTTGAATTTCAGTAATTTCTTGCTTGGGACCTTTCTGTTTTTTGATAACTCGTTTTCTGACCACCGTTGTTACTATTTGACCACTTTCTGACGGTTTTTCAAATACAGTTACTTGTTCCGGTTCAAGACATTCCTGTTCCATAACTGGAACTATTTCTTCGGTAACTGTGGTTACAGTTGTCACTGGTGCTTTGTCTTCTTCTTGATGCGTTTGTATTTCGGTTGTTTCTTGTTTTGTACCAATTTTCTTTTTTATAGTTCGTTTTTTGATTATTGTCTTTTGTACTTTTCCATCACTTGTTGGCGTTTCAAGAACAGTGACTTGTTCCGGCATTTCAACAATCGAAGGCTGTTCTTCTATTAGTTGATCTTCTACTGTTACCGTTGTAACTGCATCTTTGCCTTCTTCTTCGACGGTCTGAATTTCGGTAACCTCTTGTTTGGATCCTTTCTTCTTTTTAATCACTCGTTTTCGGACAACCGTTTGTATTGTTTCACCGTCCTCATTAGGTTTTTCCATTATAGTTACTTGTTCAGGTTCAATAATTTCTTCGCCTTCTGATGTCGTTTCTTCTTTTACTGTAACGGTTATTGTTGGCTCTTCTCCGTCTTGTTCAACTGTCTGAATTTCAGTCGTTTCTTGTTTTGGACCAACTCGCTTCTTTATGACTCGTTTTTTTATAACAGTCTTTTTAGATTTACCATCTTGGGTTGGTGTTTCAAATACAGTTATTTGTTCCGGCATCTCTTCAACAATTGGTTGAACTTCTATTTCGTTTTCTTCAGTTTTTATTGAAACTGTTGGCTCTTTGCCTTCTTCCTCTACTGTCTGGATTTCTGTAGTTTCTTCTTTTGGACCTCGTTTTTTCTTAATGATTCGTTTTCGAACAACTGTTTTTACTGTGTCACCTTCTTCATTTTGTTTTTCGACTATCGTTACTTGTTCAGGTTCAATAATTTCTTGGGTTTCGGGCGTATTTTCTTCAAGAACTGTAACTGTTGTAACAGGTGCCTGACCATCTTCTTCGACCGTTTGAATTTCCGTAGTTTCTTGTTGTCCGCCAACTTTTTTCTTAATGACTCGTTTTTTAACTACAGTTTTTCTGGTTTTACCATTTGTGGTTGGTGTTTCTAATATCGTAATTTGTTCTGGCATTTCTTCAATTGTCGGTGTTTCATCCAACGGTTTTTCTTCTACAGTTACTGTTGTCACTGGTTCCGTTCCGGCTACTTCAACTGTTTGTATTTCAGTTACTTCTTGGTTTTCTCCTTTCCTTCGCTTAATAACTCGTTTCTTTACAATTGTCTTAACAGTCTTACCCTCACTATTTGGTTTTTCAATAACTGTTATTTGCTCTGGTTCGACAATGTCATCAACAGGTTCTAAGATTTCTGAAATTTTATCTTCTTGAATAGTGACTTTTGTTACTGGTGCTTCGCCATCTTCCTCCACCGTTTGTATTTCGGTTGTTTCTTGTTTTGGGCCCACTCTTTTTTTAATTATTCGTTTTTTAATGACAGTTTTTTTGAACTTGCCATCGGTTGTGGGTGTTTGAACGATTGTAATTTGCTCTGGCATTTCTTCTACTTCTGGTGTTTCCTCTACCGATTCAGTTTGTTCTTCAACTGTGACCGTTGTCACAGGTTCCTTTCCATCTTCTTCTATTGTTTGGATTTGTGTGACCTCTTGCTGTGATCCTTTCTTTTTCTTGATGATTCGTTTCTTAACTGTAGTCTTAACCATTACGCCTTTTTCGTTCGGTTTTTCGATAACCGTCACTTGTTCAGGCTCAACACTTTCTACATTTTCCGGAATAGTTTCTTCTCTTACAGTAACTGTCGTCACTGGCGCTTCACCTTCTTCTTCTACGGTTTGAATTTCGGTAGCCTCTTGTTTTGAACCAACTGTTTTTTTAATAATTCGTTTTTTAATAATTTTCTTCTTTGTTTTACCATCTTCGACAGGTGATTCAATTATAGTTATTTGTTCAGGCATTTCTTCGACTATGGGTTGTGGCTTTGTCATTTGTTCCTCAACTGTTACGGTTGTGACTGGTTCGTTGCCTTCTTCCGTGACTGTTTGAATTTCGGTGACCTCTTGTTTAGACCCCTTTTTCTTTCGGATAATTCGTTTCTTCACTACGGTTTTAATCGTTTCGCCGTCATCAGTTAGTTTTTCGATAACTGTCACTTGCTCGGGCTCTATAGTTTCTGTTTCTTCGGGAGCGGCTTCTGTTACCGTTACAGTGGTTACTGGAGCTTCCCCCTCTGCTTCAACTGTTTGAATTTCGGTTGTCTCTTCTTTCTGGCCTACTTTTTTCTTAATTACTCGCTTTTTAACCGTAGTTTTCTTTGATTTGCCATCTTTGGTTGGCGTTTCGAAAACTGTTACTTGTTCTGGCATTTCTTCAAACGTTGGCTGAGCGTCAGGAACTTCTTGTTGTACTGTGACAGTGGTGATCGGTTCTTTTCCGTCTTCTTCAATTGTTTGAATTTCAGTGACTTCTTGTTTATCACCTTTCTTTTTTATGATTTTCCGTTTCTTAACCATAGTTTTAACTATATTACCGTCGACATTTGATTGCTCAACAACCGTTACTTGTTCGGGCAGAATAGTTTCAGTGTCTTCCGAAACGATCTCCTCTTGTACTGTGACAGTTGTAACTGGAGTTTCACCTTCTTCTTCTACAGTTTGAATTTCAGTAGTCTCCTGTTTGGGTCCAATCTTTTTCTTAATTACCCGTTTTTTAACAACTGTTTTCTTTGAGTGTCCATCTTTTGTTGGCGTTTCAAAAACAGTCACCTGTTCGGGCATTTCTTCAACTGTCGTCGTCGGTTCCTTTAGCGTTGGCTGTTCTTCAACCGTGACAGTTGTTATTGGTGCTTTTCCTTCTTCTTCGACTATTTGAATTTCAGTGACTTCTTCTTTGGGACCTTTCTTCTTTCTGATTACGCGTTTCCTAACAACTGTTTTCGTTGTACCTTCTTCACTCGGTGTTTCTATAACTGTTATCTGCTCAGGCTCCACACTTTCAGTTTCATCACTTTCCACTCTTGTTGTTTCTTCTTCTTTAACGCTAATTGTTGTGATTGGTGACTTGTTATCTTCTTGAACTGTTTCAATTTCGGTAGTCTCTTGTTTAGAGCCTACTTTCTTTTTGATTACACGCTTTTTCACTACTGTTCGTTTGATCTCACCGCTCGGCGTGACTTCTTCTCTTACTGTTATTTGTTCCGGAAATTCTTTGACACCATCTGTAGATTCGTCGTCTTGTGGCTGAACTTTTGGCCGTCGTTTTTTGACGGTCTTTTGCTTTAACTCTTCAGCTATAACTGATTTATCAGAAACATTTTCTGCTTTTGTTCTCGTCTCGGCTAGGGCTTGCTGTTCTGTTGCATCTGCACTTGTGTATGTTTTTGTGTTGTCTGTATCAGGTGTTGTATGCATGTGTGTATCTGTGTAGCAAAAGTTAAATTTGTGTGTGTTTATTGGATATGTATTGATAATGATTTTATTAATTGTAAAAATGCGTGTACCCTTACATATCTAAATAGCCTTAAAGCTTAAGTTATACAACCGCCATGTACCTACCTTCAATTAGTCTATGAGTATTTATTGTTTGAGAAAAAATGTTTTGAAGTAGTTTTTCCATTTGGGCGTGTTGCTGCTCATGTACTGTTTGCCAATCAAATGTATCATTAAATTCATTAATCGTTTCGACATCAATCAGATCAATGGGTTTAATTTCTTCTAAATTTTGCGTAATTACTGTGTCTGTTCGTGATAAATTTTCTAATTTTTTTTCATTGCCAATTGTTAAATATTGCTGTGGTTGTAATTTTGTATTTAATTCTTCTACTTCTTCAATTAATATCGTGCTTAATTTGTCTGCAATTTTTGAAATATTCAAATCGGTTTGCTCAACCGCCTGTACTTTAGTTAGATTTTGTATTTTCAATGATTCAACATTCTCGTTTGAGCTAGTTTCTAATTGCACAAGTGCTTCTAATTTGTCTAATACGAGCTGTGCGTTTTCTGATTTTGGTTTGGCAGTTGAGCACTGTTCAAATGTTTCATTAATTTCATTTTGTTCAATGCTAACACTTTCATTCGATGAAAGCGTAAAATGGGCTTGTTTTATGTTTGGTGTTAGTTGATTGGAAATATTTGTGGTGGTGTCAGTTGATTGTGTTTCCTGTTTTACTGCCGTTTTCATTGGAATGACATCGATAGCAGCAACAGCACTCAAAGAATCTGAGGGTTGTGTTAATTCGTGTTCCTGTTCTGTACTCAGAGTTTCGGTTATAAGACCACTACTTAACATATCTATGTCGATATTTGTGTTTGCTGTCTCATGCGAAATGGGCTTATTGATGTGTTGTTCGTCAACACTTTCGTATGTAAAGGTTTTTGTTTTACTGCTGACTTTTAATTCATTTGTTATTATTTTTGATTTTTGTATTATATCAATTTTGGATATGTCGGATGTTGTATCATTTGGATGGGTTTCTTCGGTGATTGCCGTGAATAAATTGTGCGTTGACACCAACTTACCTATTTCACTGGCATCAGTTCGATCATCAATGAATGGTGTTGCTTTTGTTTCAGACTCAATAGCCGACAAAATCAATGGTGATTGAATATCAACTGTTACATCAGCTCGTTCTGTTTCAAGGTGTATTAGTTTATCATAAGTGTCTGTTGTTTCATATACAATGCTTTCAGTTATGTCTGTTTGTTCATGTTGGTCTTGTTTGATATTTGCTGTGTGCACTTTGCGATTTGTCGATATCATATTGTCAACCGATAATATCACTTCGGTTTCATCAACAACAGCCGATTTTAATGTGTGCGTCGGTGATTTATTTGCTGCAGACGTCGCAAATACTGGTTTGTCAGCAAATTCTTCTTCTTGTTCGTTCGGTTCATTCATCACAATGACCAACCCATCTTGTTCGTCGATTTTTCGATTTGCTTGTTTTGCTGTCGGTCGTTCTTGTTCATTGTATTCAATTGTGTGCTCAAATACAGTCGTTTCTGAAGTTGTTGTCTCATCGAATTGTTTTTGCGAAATACGCGCCGTAGATTCACGTCTCGTTTGACTTATGGTATCGGTATTGTCTTCAACTTGAACTTCTTCGATTAAAACTGCTTTTAGTGAATGTGATCGTGACTTGGTTGCGCGGACATTCGAACTAGCTATGCTATCGGCAAGATCGGACTCATGTTCAGGTACATCCTGTGTTTCAATTATAATCGATTCATTTGTGTCGATAGTTGGTCCCGTTGACTTCTGTCCAACGGTAACCGGATGTTCAACCAATTCTTGAACTCCTTCGTACGATATTGTTTCTGATACCTTTGTTTCATTTAATCCGGTTTGTACTATTTTCGGCTTTTCAGAGAGTTCACTAATTTTTGTGAATTCTTTAGTTGAAGCTAGCGCTTGAACCTCTTCGACATTTATTGATTTTAATTCGCCTGCAGTTAACGGAACAATTTGTTGCGTTTGTTCGGGCTGAACTGCAAACTTAGTTTCTTTTTCTTCTGTTTCTTTGGTTGTTACAATTACTGACTTTTGTTCGTCGATAATGGTTTCTGCCAGTTTTGATGGCATTTCCTGTCGGTCAAATTCTCGAACGTCTTCATAGGATATTGTTTCAGAAACTTGCGTTTCACTTAAGTCGGTTTGGATAATTTTTGGTTTTTCTGATAGCTCACTGACTTTTGTAAAATCTTTTGTAGTAGATATCGTTTGTACTTCTTCAACATTTATTGATTTCAGAATGTCAGATGTTATTGGAGAAATTTGCATTGTATGCTCAGGTGCAACGATTAGCTGGGTTTCTTTTTCCTCTGTTTGGCTGGTGGTAACGATAACTGATTTTTGTTCATCGATTACACTTTGAGCGAGTCGTGATGGTATACCTTCGTCTTTAAGATCTGTAAGGCCTTCATAGGATATTGTTTCTGAAACATGTGTCTCACTGAGACCTGGCTGCACAACTTTTGGCTTTTGTCCCAATTCACTTATTTCTGTAAATTCCTTAGTTGTTGACACGGTTTGAACTTCTTCGATATTTATTGATTTAAATACATCTGAGGCTAATGGTACTATGCTTTGCATTTCTTCCGGTTGCATCGTCAACTTAAATTCCTTTTCTTCGGTTGAACTTGTAGTTACAATCAGTGATTTTTGTTCTTCTAGCACGGGTTGTGCAATTCTTGATGGTTCCTCCGGCATAATACCAAGATTTTCGGTATCTTCATACAACGTAACTTCTGAAACGTCCGTTTGATTTAATCCCGACGTTTGAGTAACTTTTATCTGCTCTGAGAGTTCGCTGACTTTGGTGAATTCCTTTGTCGTTGATATTGTCTGCACTTCTTCGATGTTGATTGATTTAAAAATGTCTGCCGCCAGAGGTGATATTTGTTGAGTTATTTCTGGGCGTATACTTAAAATAGATTCTTTTTCATCGATTTCACTTGTTGAGACAATGATTGATTTTTGCTCGTCTATAATTGTCTGCGCCGATTTCACTGATACTGTTTCCTCGTTTTCCAATTCATCGACACCTTCGTATGCCATTGGCGCATATACTGATGTTTCGTCCAATTGGCCTTGAGAAACATTAGCTTTCTTTGCCAGTTGTTCGGTTTTCTTTAACGTATCAACACTTTCATTTGTTTCTATTTGCTCTGTGACAACCGATTTCAATTCATGTGCCGTTGTCGGTGCAACTGTAAGTCCACTGGCCGACACAGCAGTCGGTAGAGTTTCTTCTCTTTCGGATACTGTCTGTGATAGTACGTGAATTGGCATTTGAACATCTATTGTTTCTTCTGCAGTCTGAATATCGCCACGATCACTGGGTTCTTTTATTTTTTCCACTCCTTCAAAAGCAATAATTTCGGTTACGCTCGTTTCCTTTAATTCGCTACACACAACTTTAGCCATTGTTGTTGGCCTGTCACTTTGGTTTACGTCTTTAACCATTTGTAAAGCTTCATTTTCCTCAACTATAACAGATTTGTTTGTGCCAACATCGGTTGGAGTTATTGATGTCGATAGGTTTTGCATATCTTTGATACTAAGCAATTGTTCCTTATCTGCCGTCTCCTGCTGGGTTATTTCGACTGATCGTTGTTCATCAAACAATTTAGCTGCTTGAATTTCACCTGGTTTGTCAATCGGTTGCAGGTCGCATATACTTTCGAATGGCATGGGTTCAAATGTTGTTGTTTCGTTTTGTTGGTCGTTCATTACTTTAGCAGTATTCTTGAGCAAATCTTTAGCATCTACTTCAAATACGGTTTGTGATGTTTCAATTTCTTCAACTGTTATCGATTTATTGATGTTCGGTGTTTGACTAGATGTTGCTTGAATTTCAAACTGTTTATGTTCAACTAATGTTCCCTCTTTGTCTTCCGTTGTCTGTTCGCTCACTACAACTGACCTTAAAACACTAAATTCTTGGGTGGCTTGCATTTGTTCTACTGTATCTCTTTCATCAATAGCTTTAACGTCTTCGTAAGACATTGTTTCGCTGGTCAGCATTTGCTCTAATTCCGATTGTGTAATTTTCGGTTTGACCGATTGATTGGATACACTTTCAATTTCACCCGTGGCCTGGGCTGTCTCAACTTCACTGATGAGCAATGATTTTATTGTGTCTGTCAGCGTTGTGCTGGCCACTTGATTTTCGAATTTACTTGTTGTATCAAGTTGTTGCTCTTTTTCAGAAACTTCTTGAACGGTAACCTGTATGGAACGTTGTTCAGTGAAGTCGGTTGCAGCGACTATTGACTCAACTGATCTTTCTGTCTTCTTAATATCTTCAATGCTTTCAAATGGAACCGTTTCGCTGACAGACATTTGGTCAAGTTCATTTTGTATCAATTTAGGCCGAACCAATGCAGCGTCTTTGTGTGGAATTTCTTCTGTACTTTGAGTTGTTATAACTTGTTCAACAGTGATTGACTTAACTGTACTCTTAGATGAAACATTTGCAGTTTGTTGTTCAGATTTACGTGCAACTTCTAAATTTTGTTCGGATTCTACCACTTCTTGTACCGTAACCTCAATGGATTTCTGTTCATTGATTTCTTGATTTGCAGCGACTGGTGCTACCCGCTCATTTACATCTAATTCTTTGATATAATCGAATGGGAACGTTTCACGTACGGACATTTCTTCCAGTTCAGACTGTATTAACCTTGGTTTTACCATGGCATCAGTTTTATGCTGTTCCAGATCCTCAGCAGCAAAAGCAGTTTCAATTTCCTCGACGACCAGCGATTTGGATGTGGTTGCTGGTGCGATTTGGGCTTGTTGTCGATCGGCTTTAATTGCTTCTTGAAGATTACGTTCCTGTTCGGTTGCTTCTGGCATCGAAACTTGAATTGAACGCTGTTCGGTAAACTCAAATCCGGCTATTGACTCTTGAAGTTTATCCGCAATTTCTAGTTTATCCGTGGATTCGAGGAGAATCGTTTCAGTAACGGACATGCCATCCATTTGCGATTGTGTCACTTTCGGTGTACTGGCTAATGTTTCTTTTCTTTGAAAGTCTTCTGCAACGATTGATGGTTGGATTTCCTCTACAACGAGCGAACAAGCAGTTTCACACGGTAAAGTGTGTGCTTGTTGGCTTGCCATTTTTATGGCACTATCTAGATCTTGTTCACGTTCGTCGATTTGCGGTGTGGTAATCTGAATTGATCTTTGTTCGTCAAATGTGTGTGTAACTTTTGTTTGTTGTGGCTGATCTGGTATTGTAAGATTTGAAGTGTCTTCAAGTGCTGTCGTTTCAGTGATCGCAATTTCTTCAAATTCTGACTGAAGCACTTTTGGTTTTGCCGCTATTGTTGTATCCGGTTTTAGCTCTTCAGTGCTAGTTGCCGTTTCAACCTGTTCCACAATCAACGATCTTACTGTGTCTGATGATGAAGCTTGAGCTACTCGACTATCAACGATTGCTTTAATATCTAAATCGCTTTCTTTTTCGGCAATTTCCTGTGTTGTCACTTGGATTGATTTGTGTTCGGACAATTCTTTGCTTGGCTTTATAGCTGGCTCAACATTCTCAATTTTCTTCGTGAACGTAGAAATGTTATCGAAGGGAATTGTTTCTGATACGGACATTTCTTCTAGGTTAGATTGTGTATACTTTGGTTTGACTGTTTGCGAGTCTTTCGATGTGAAGTCTTCGGTTCTTAATGAAGTTTCTACTTCTTCGACAACAAGTGACTTGGCTGTTTGCGCCGAAGAACTTTGTGCAGTTTGTACATCATATTTTAAAATGTCTTCTAAGCTACATTCTTGCTCCTCGGCTTCTTTGGTCGTTACTTGAACCGATCGTTCTTCAGTGTACGCCTGGGTGGCTTGTGCCAATTGATCTACTTTTTCGGCGACTTTTAAGTTGTCCAGAATTTCAAGCGGTACCATTTCACGAACCGTCATTTCTTCCAACTCTTGTTGTATAATCTTCGGTTTGGCCGATATTGTTTCAGAGTTTTCCAAATTTTCAACGTTCATAGCTGCTTCGACTTCTTCGCAAATAATCGATTTTACCGTATCACTAGTTATCTTGTGGGCAACATGGCTCTCGAATTTGCTAGCCTCGAAGTATGTATCTGGTTGTTCAGCGAAATTAGTTTGTGTTACTTGAATAGATTTTTGCTCCGATAGTTCAGTACTCGCTGTTGATTGTATTGGTTTGTCAGCCAACTTGAGTGTGTCTAAGTTCTCGTATGGAACCGTTTCAGATACTGACATTTCTTCCTGTTCATTTTGAACGTATTTCGGTTTTGTTGTCACAACATCCGTGTGCTTAAAATCACCAACTGTGCTGCTAGTTTCAATTTCTTCAACCACTAATGGTTTTGACAGTGAAGTCAGCACCCTTTGCGCTATTTGGCTGTCAAATTTATCAACTGTTTCTAATTCAGTTTCAACTTCAGGCACTTGCTCGGACGTGACTTGGATAGATCGTTGCTCGATCATAGATGTTGCCGCCGTAAACTGTTCGGGTAGTTCACCTTTTTTCAAATCTCTGATACTCTCTAACGGAACCGTTTCTTCGATGGTTTTCTCTTCGAATTCATTTCGAATAACTTTCGCTTTGCTCAGCACGGTTTCCAGTGGCATTACATCGTCTGTGCTGCGCGATGGTTCCACTTCCTCGACAATGACCGACTTTAGTGTATGCGTCGGCATTGCTTTAACCGCATGACTTTCCAAAATTGTCGGAATGTCTAGATTTTGTTCTTTTTCGCTAAATGTTTCGGACAGAACTTGAATCGATTTTTGTAAATCAATTGATGTGGAAGCTGTTGCATATTCAACAGAAGGTTTTCCGATGAATTCCGTTTCTTTATCGTGCGAGGTTACGGTTAGATTTTCAATATGTTCTGTAAGTTGATAGCTCATTGCGGCTTCAGTACCCTTGTAGTCTTTTTTTGATTCAAATAGATTTGCTGTGTCTAGTGTTTGTTGATTGTCAATTTCAAATGCATCCGATTCATCAATGATACGTTTTGCCGCAAAAGTACCGATTTTTTTGTCATCGACTAATTGAAGTTCTCGTTCTTGCACCAATGGCTGCAGAACTTCTTCAGAAGTTTGTAAATATGTGCCGCTGGTTAAAGCCTGATTTGTTTTGATCGGTTCGGGTAGTTCTAGTGCACGCTCCGACTCTGAAACGTCAATGAAAGTCGTTGACAACGACAATTGTTCGGTAAATTCAATGTTTGCTGATTTCGTGCTCATCTCTGGCTGTTGCCATTCTTTGGCCGGCAATTGACTGTCAACAATTGTTGTTGAAACTGGTTCCAGTGTACTGAATGTACCAGATGCTTGAAATGTTTGCGGTGCCACTACTTCAGGCAATTTATCTTCCATTTCTTCAGGTGTTGCTTCAGAAATTTGCAATGATTCCGATATTTGTAGCGAAACATCTGCCGATTGTTGCGGTGGCAGTCTTCCTGGTGCATAAATGTCTTCCAGCTCTGGTGCATTCATTTCTTGCGTAACATATGGCTTCTGTTCGACGAATGATTTTGTAGCAGTTTCGGTTGCAACGACAACTTCTGGGTAATATTTGTTTGGTTTATCTTCGGAAAACACTTCGGTCACCTCAAGTGGTATAGATTCGGGCACTTTATATTTGGCTTCAACCGGAGCCGTTTTCAGAGACGAAGTAAATTGAGATTCACTTTCGGCTTTATTAACCTCAGTTACTTCAAGTCCTTCGTGCGTTATAGTATCCTGAACAGCTTGATTGTAAACCGGCTTTATCGGTACATCCATTTCGCTTTCTTGTTGCGTAAAATGAGTTTCAGAAATAATTTTGGCATCATGTACCAAAAAGCCAACCTTAACCTTACTTTCGACGGCAGCTGTTGGTTTTAATTCACCTAAGTAATCGGTTATTTCCGATTCCTGAACTACGACTGACTTATTTGGAATGAATGACGGTTTTGCTTCATATTCCAAAGATCTTTCTGTTGGCTTGATTGAGCTCACACTTTCTTTAAGTTCAACCTCAGAAATCTGTAAACTTTCGCTGAAAGTAAGTGGAGCCAGTTCAATTGCTTCGTCGACTAACTTTTTGACGTCGAACGATTTTGTTTCCTCCAGTTCACCGGTCAACATTTCTTCGGTAATTGGCGCAGTTTTTATCGGTAAATTAATTTGAGCTTGAGCTTCTTTGAATGTTTTCGGTGCAATGTTAACTGTTTGATCTAAGACAACAACTTCTGATCGTATTTTTTGCAACTCGGTCGGTAGTTGTCTGACTGCGTGCGGTGTTTTAGTTGTGAGTTCTTCACATTGTTCGTCGTCGATATATTCTTCGACTGTACTCGATTTACGAGGTTTGATGCGTTTTTGAGCTTGAACTTGTCGAACGATTGATTCTTCAACTTCTTCAATCTCTTGCTCTTGTTGTTTAATTGTTGTTTCTTCAACTACTTGAATCGTTTGTACTAGTTGTTGTTCGTCGATTGTTTTGTGTGTTTTCTTTGTTTTTTGTTTTTTAGTTTTTGTAATAACAACTTGTTGTTCCTGTTCGGCAATAATGTCTTCATGTGGTTCTATTATATGTTCTTGTTGTTGTAGTTGTTGTTCAACTGTGATGCTTTCTGTGAATTTGTAAAATGTATAAAAATGTTGTTTAATTATATTTGTTGTACGTTTTTTTTATTATTCATAGATTTTTCGACAATTTTTTTATGTAGTTTTTATGGTTTTTGTTTATAAATATTTGTGTTTTTTTTTTTAATTGGTTTTATTAATTATTTATTAAAATTGTGCGAATTTATTTTACGTTTATATCGAGTGACGTAATTTTTATTCGAACATTTTTTGTTTTTGTTTTTTAATTTAAATTTTTATAACCAATGTTTTTGTGGTGATCTTGTATAGTTGTTGAAAATATAGACACGATATAAACGTATGTGTGTGTATGTGTGTGCGTATAGAAATTCGTGCTGGTTATTTTTTAGATTCTGTGCGAGATTTTTTGGAACACATCTTTTGATACCTAAACGTTATAAATTGGATGTGAAGAAAAATATATATATGGATTAAATAATATTCGGTGAAAAGTGATGGTATTTTTTATGAAATAAAAAAAAACAAAAAGCGGAGTTTTCTTCCTAGTTTTTCAACAACAAAAAACTACTCGTACCTTATGATATTTATTTAAAAAATATATATCTGTAAGAGTACTATTAATCGTATTGGAGAATTTCTCATCTATATAGTTTTCAATAAGAATAATGGAAAGCAACATCACTTTTCACCTAAAAAATCAAAAATATTCTTATAAATATACGTAATTCTATTTATATAAAAAATTCTTATATAGAAAAAAAACGTCACAAAACATAAAAAATCGCGCGCATTTTTGTGAGTGAGTTGAGTTTAAAAGCAACTCCAATATTTTAAAATAAACGCCAACAAAAAATTCAAATGGAAAATCTTCAAAAATCAAAAAACCCAAATAAAATTCATAACGTAAAGGGAC
>JANTEX010000008.1:0-23800 GCA_024741295.1 Macrocera vittata
CTCGGTGGAAAAAGATATTTGAGTTCCATAAAGAGTGGGACTGAAAAGTCTTCCCAGGTTTCTTCTTCTACTGAATGAAATCGCTTTAAATATATTTCCAATCTTGTCCAATTTGCAAAATTCACTTCATTTGATTTGGTCTTTCAATTGTCTACAACCAATACACAAAATGTACGTCCGAACTAGACAATTAATACAACTTTATTGCCACTATACTGTCGAAGCCGGCAACGCCGTTATTGTGTTGAGCGAACGAAAAAGATCTCAGCAAACTACTCAAGGCAATCCGACCAAAGATAGTTCGCTTCACTGCTACTCGGATTGCTCCGCAAGCAACTACAAATACCTGGTGTCGAATCTAATTTAGGCCCACAAGTTTTGATTTGTTTAGTATGTTCAACAATACTTATTATAACACAAAACAACTTCGGTGAAATGTAATCAATGTCATTTGCGTAATTGTTCTGGTCTAAAGTCACATAGGCGATGGAATTTCAACTTCATAGTGTCTGTTGGTTGAGATCCGGAAACAACGTAACAACAAACGTACCTGCATAGTCAATACAACTGAATCTGTCATCTAACCATAACGAATGTACCAAACTCAATTTCGAACACCCTTCAGTGTAATTGTGATGAACTATAAACAACAGGCTTCATGGTAAAACATGATAACCAAGTGGCACCGATCAAGAATCGAAATTGAACGTACCACACTTTGCTATTACGAGATCAGTCGATCTCGTTGCTATCTGCGATAATAAAAATACTATTGCCATCAGTCTTAAACAACGTACAGTTATCATCTGACCAACACGGATTTAGGAAATGATATAGCACCGTTACAGCACTTCACGAGATACATAACCAAATCAGCAATGGCCTAAACCAAAGAGACATTGCTCACACACACAACCATAAGGTGGCTTTAGACCTCAAGAGCTTGCTGTGAACTGCTGCTCGAAAACATTTTGGCATCAAACCCTCCAAATCCCACAAAAAGATGGCTCAGCAATTGTCTGCGTGGACGACAATCATTTGTCAGTTTTTGTAACGCCACACATAGAAAGGTCACAAAAGTAGTCTTATCACCGACCCTTTTTAATCCATATATGTGTAAGTTGCCACAACTACCAAAAAACATCAAAATAGAAACATATGCAGACGATTGCACCATTTTGATAACGGGTACAGATATCAACACAATGTGTAGCGAAGTCAACGGATACCTAGACACACTCAACACTTGGTTTAAGCTAGAATCGTTAAACTTGTCCATGCAAAAATCAACATCTACCATCTTTACAACATGGACAAAGGAAGTCGGAACTAACCTGAATATATGTGTGAACGATTAAATGCTGCCAACAATATCAAACCCAAGATTCTTGGCATAACTTTCGATCACTATCAAAACGCGGCTTAAAACAAGAAACAACGGACTGATAAAACAATCGCTGGCAGCACATGGGGCAAATAGAAAGAGACACTGGTCACAACATATAGAGCAATCAGTAGGCCGCTGATAAATTATGGGACTTCAATCTAGACCCAACAATTGTTCGACATCCACTGGCAGAGTTTGCAAACGAACGAAAATGCAGCTCTCCGTACAGCTACTGGTTGCCATATAATGTCAGACATCGAACATCTACATGTTGAAACCATGGTTCTACCGGTTAAAATCCATAATGGCATGAAACAAAAACACGCTCATGTAATCTGATCAGTGACAGCTCACCACCGCATGACATAAGCAAGTCACTGACAAAGTTTAAACATGATGTGGAACAAGATGTCAGATTGCAATCAACGGAATACAAACAGGTGATAAACATACACACAAGAATTGTGCAAAAAACGATAGACAACTTCAAACCGAACCCTGTAATCAATGAACCGACGCCAAAAATCAACGCTATCTTAGCTCAGATCGGGGCAATTGCAAACTGCTCAATAGCTATCAAAACAGAATAAATCTAGTAATAGAAAACTTATGTCCAAACTGCAGTTCTGGCCCACATGATGTACAACTCGTATTCAGTTGTCCGACGACCACAACGCAACTAACACCACATGACTTGTGGAAAAACCAAAGGCAGTGGCAATGTTTCTCGGTCTCAAAACCTAAGATTTGCATTAACTACAATGCAACGCAGTTGCTACAACAACAACAACAACATCATTACCAGATCAGATAACACCAAAGTCAAAGGCGGAGACAAACCCTTCGTTCACCGCATCACAGGCCTACTACCACCACAGATAAATGATCCTCTGGAGTTTACAACTACACATCGACCATCCGCGTGAAACTAAACTTGCTCTGCTCCTCTGTTAAAACATATAGCCAATGATAAAAAATGTGCCAATACCTTCACCGTTAATTTACGCCTCACCCGGATAAAACGGACAAATCTAGTCGAAACTCGATCATGCAGATTCATCTAGTAAACATTGACGAGAGTCTAATTTTCACACCTGACCAAATCGAGGCGACTGAAAGACACTTTGCCTTTAAAGTCTGGCACCTATAACGCTTAAAAAATAAAAAGCAAACTGTCGATCTGAACACTGAATTTGTAAGGTGTGTAGAAAACCAAAATCGAACAAGCTAGTCAATCCTTAGAGTATCTAGATCTTGCACAACACCAGTACGGATTCAGAAAGCAACACAGCACAACAATGGAGTTGCATACAATAACGGACTCGATATAAAAAAGCCTGAATCAGAAGTGACTAAACTACCGAACAGCACTTGTTGCACTTGACCTTGACACCGTCAACGATAGTGTTCTGTTGAGAGATGACTCAAATAATAAACGTGGCAGACGAACATACGTTGTCTTTCGGCATACGAAACAAAAGTACAGTAAGATCATACAAGGCATTTTAGAAGGTTGTTGTCGTTTCTGTTCGTTTTTTTTAATATGTCATTCGTGTCACTGCCGCCGTCTGATATAAAATTGGTCTCATACACGGACAACGATTATGTTTACTGTTCCAAGCATCAAAAGGTTTACCGGTCCAAACATCGAAAGGTTATCAACTTTAGTTAAAAATTATCATCCACCTAGGCATATAAGTAAAACCGTAAGAAATGAATACACATAAATGGTCGATTCGCACCTATTGATGAAGCGGAAAACTAACTGCCGAGATGGTTGTGCTTGCCTACTGACAACTCTAAAGCCATCTTCTTCTTTGTCGGCAGCTTTCGAACGTGCACCGCAATTAGTTGAAACCGCGTGGTCACGATCTCGATATTCGCTGTCTGCAGACTAAATCCCGATCGGTCAGACAATAATTGGGCATAATAAATAAGCAGTTACCAATTTCTTGCGGTGACGTGAACTCTTTTGATTCGCTTTAATAGCGACAGTGTTTACCACTATACCCCGCCATTCTGCTGCAGCCAGTATGAGATTGAATGGTTTACAGAAATCCCTTATCGTGTCAAAACTCACTGAATTCTGAGCTGTCGAACTGTTTTGCGCTGTTAAGCTTGATCGTTAATGGATGTCCAATTTTGCCAACGGTTTTTCTTGACGAATTCTTGACTTCGATTTCTGTTTCTGTTTGATTTCGATTTCTTTGTAACCACTAAAGTAATCGTAAATGACGAGTAGATGTTCGCCAGTGGATAGTGGCTCTAAAAACCGATTGATACGTTAATCCATGGCGCATTAGGCCAGAGTCTTTGCATAATAGTTCTGTTTATTTTTTAAATTTCAACTATGTAATAGCTTTTACATTAAGCAATGATTGCAAGCGCTCTTAAATGACGTTTTATATGCCGTTGATGAGCCACTTGTAACATTCGTTTCCAGTTATTTTTCGGTGATGTCTATCGCACTGTTTTCTTAACGGCTGTGTCGTACGCTGTACAGTCGTCATCATTTTTGTTTATGCATTCGACAATGATCACTGCAGGCAGTCTCGACAAAGGGTCTGTAGGTTTCGAATTTTCTTTTTGGTAAATGACCTTATGTGACGATTGACGAAGCTTTTGCTCAACGTCTATCGTTCAATTCTGGCGCACGGTTTGCATTTTGATGAGAAAATTGATTCTAGCACGATAGGGTTTTCGGCCGATGTGGTATATTTCCAACTGCGCATACTAAAGCTAACGTCTTCTCCTCTATCTGATAGTATCACCTTTTTGTTGTTGTTCGTCTTTTGTTTCCATATCTGATTGGGATTGATTATAGCTTATACTGATTCAAAACGGCTCCCTCATATCCAAGTGGCTAGCCAATGACAAAGCCTTGCAAGTTTTTTATATCCATTTCAGCTCTTTCTGCTGGATGCACTTTTATTTGGAACCAAATTCGATAAGCCTTTTCGCCGATATTCCACCGCAGTTATACAATTAACCGTTCCGTTATCGTTTATATATCAACATTGTACATAAATGAGAGTTGAAGGTGTATCGTAATAGTTCGTACTGGGTTCGAGTTTCGTCGTTTTTGCTGTAGAATGACATCTTCTTTCGGTGCTCCTTCATTTTTGCAGTACTTGTTCTGCGCTGGACAATTGCGGTCTTTTGCCAAATAATTTTTTCCGCTCGGTGCACTCGTTATTCGTTTGGCCAAAAAGCCATTTGTATTCGTCCTGGGAGTCTATCGTTTGATTACAGACAAACGGTTACAGACTTATTAGTAGTTGAATTTCATTGTGTGGTTTGGAAGGAAATGAAAAGAATGCCGTAATCATATGTTTGGCATGTTGACAGCTGTTTAGTGCCGCTCATGTTGCAAAATGTCTTGTGCGGGCCATCTTTTTATGGATCGTACCGCCTGCTCTAAGAAACAAACCCACAAATTGTTGTGGGTCTTCTACCACTTTCTGAACACCCTTTATTTGCTAGTGCATCCGCCTTTTCATTTCCCGACAATCCCAAATGTCTCCTCACCCACAAGAATTGAACAATGTTCCCAGAGCTCAGTTCCTCTAGGAAAGGAAATATTCGTGAATGGGCATATATGTGAAGTCGAATGCTCTTAGTGCCATTAGCGTCGATTGGCTATCAGAGAAGGACGTAATAGTGCATCCTATTACCTCTAGATCAGCTAGCACTTTTGCTTCTACGAGTATTGCATATACTTATGATTGATATACCGTTGCACATTGGCAGATCAACATTGAGGTCAAGCTTTTCACAGAAGGCGCTAGCTCCTGTCGTTGTTCGTTTTCTCAACGAACTGGTCGATCGGAGTCAGACCTGAAACTACCTCTAGTTAATGGGACATTACATAAAAAATCCCGAGCTAATAGGGTAGGACAATTACGATCAATTTAACTAATGTGAATGGAGGAAGTAGTAGCTAAGTACTTTCTTCATTTCGATATCAAACTGTCATATTCCACCAGGATATCGAAATTTGATGAAAACGCCTTCTTCGTAAGATGGCGACGCTTGCATATTTCGTCCACACAATTACGAGTTTTAATTTTTATGATAAGAACAAATTCGATTTTATTTTCTTCTGATTCCAGGTTATGGCAAATTTAAACTTTCAACAGCCTCCTAGAAGTATAGCCAGCGCATCACTAAGCAGTCGGTCAAGTGGTGGGTTCGGCGGTAGTTCATTATCGGGACATGTCACCCCAACATCTGGAATGTTTCCGCAAACTAATACAAACTATGCGCCGTCACAACAACCGCAACTGTCGCCAAGTAGAAGTGTGCAATTGTCCGGTAATAGTGGAGGACCGCCTCAGATCTCAAATAGTGGACGAACAAGTATATTTGGTCACCGAGCGTTTGCCGATAGAAGGCCAATGCAGGGCCTTGGTTCAATGGTTAGTATTAGAAAAAAAAAATATGAAAAATCTCCCAAAGTAATATCGATTTCATTTGCCATTGACAGTCATCGATGGGCTCGTTTATGCAGTCAAGAGGTTACGGCGCACAAAGCGGTAACAGCCTCAACAACTTCCATTCGGTATTTGGCGGAAGTTCGGGTGATACGGGGACACCACCGCTGCTCGATCTCTCGGAATTTCCATCGCTCACGAACGCGCGAGGGAATGATTCATTACCTCAGCCAAATGCACTTCAGCCGCCCGGCAGCAAACCATACGGTAAATATATATATGGTTCATAAAGAACTTTTTCTCCCATTTTTTTTTGTCGCATTAAAACCAAAACAAAACAAAAAAACAATCAATTTTGAATATACACAAAATGAATGACATAGTGCGAACTTTAGTTGGTATGGTAAAGCAGCCAACTGCCGAACAATCTGAATTTACAATGTCCAGTGAAGATTTTCCTGCGTTGCCCGGCACACAAATAACCGACGGTTCGTTATCGGCTAACAGTTTGGGCGGTAGTAGTACACATGACGGTGCTGATAAGGGTTCAGCTGGTGCTGCCAATGTTGGAATGGATCTTCAGACTGAATCAGTTTCTGTCAACGATAAGGCTTTCAAGCGAGGTGTACAAACGTCGCCCGATGGTATGATTGCTTGATTTTGTTTTGTTTGTTCTTTTTTACTTTAATCATATTTTGGTCTTATTTTGACACGTAAATTGATTGTAATTATTTTCTATGTTTGTTCAGGCAAAGTCACAAACATACCTGCCAGTATGGTTAATAATCAATTCGGTATGGTTGGATTGTTGACGTTTATTCGAGCTGCTGAATCGGATCCGAATTTGGTGACACTAGCCATGGGACAAGATCTGACTGGTTTAGGTTTAAATTTAAATTCACAAGAGAATTTGTATCCGACATTTGGTGGCCCATTTGCTGATCAACCTTGCCGGTAACATGCGAAACATAAGAGCTCACGTTTTCAATTTCAATTTTTAAAACGTTACATCTTGTGAAATGAATTTTACAGGCCTCAAGATATCGATTTTCATGTTCCACCTGAGTATTTGGTTAATATGACAATACGCGATAAGTTGGCCAGTATGGCATTGAAAAAATACAAAGACGATTTGCTCTTC
This sequence comes from Macrocera vittata, assembly GCA_024741295.1. NCBI lineage: Eukaryota > Metazoa > Arthropoda > Insecta > Diptera > Keroplatidae > Macrocera > Macrocera vittata. Next base: position 6,962 of record JANTEX010000008.1, read on the forward strand.
TTTTTGTTTTATACGAATGTTGGAGATTTTATGCAATTGGCTGCTGCGGCTGAATTGTGAGTATTATTTGTTTATAACGATTCATAGAGACTGGAGATAATCTAACAGCAATAAGTTCCTGTGTTGGTTAGACCACTGACAGTTCTACTTTGGGCCTTCTACCTTCCAGTGTGATAATAGATATCGCCTTCTTACCCACATTGATCTGGTGCATTCTTTTGTATTCTCTTTCCTTAGTCAATAGTGATATTGTGGTTCTGCTGGCGTACAGCAGTTCAAACGACAGCGAATTCTCTATCATTCCAATTCCAAGCAACATAACTCTAAATCAAAGTTCTGCGTATCTTTGTTCAAAATATAGCTATCTGGCCGATCAAACCGGTGGCATATTTTCGCGCCATAGACTCGGCACTGACCGTGCTATCGATCGAATAACTTGGTTCAACTCTATGTTTGTTTGATCCAGACACCATACTCTATATACACGACCATACTTGAATCTATAGTGGCAAGTAGTTCGTTCACTAACTGCCGAGTTCGAAATATCACCAAAATGTAGGCATAGGCTCACAGTTCTAGCAATGTAAAATGATATCTACGATCTGTGTACAACAGCACAATGAACAACTGGTTTAAGGATCGGAAATTACTACTCGGGCGATGACTGGACGAATAGCAACGATGGGAAGCCAAAAGATATTAAAACTTATGTTTGGACGTTTGATTCGATTCTTACTGCCGAATAAAGAAACGAAGTAATGCACTGAAGGCTAACGCTGCAACAAATTCAAGAACGCAATTGTAACGACGTACAATGAGACAATAGGTTATTCGAATTCAATTAGACACCGCAAGTGTCGCAGGCGTTACAGACCGTCACATTATGTCGAATTTGATCCACATTTACGATTTTTATTCCGGCAAAGCTGCACAACGAACAACCCGAAATATTAGGACTGAGCTGATTGGCGGCAACAACGACGATAATACGTCGATTATCAGTGTGTCACAACTATAACCAACTTTATTTGAAGATGATATTTCACCGAAGCAGTGTAGGGCCTTTTCATTTGAGAAACAAAAATCTCTTGTCAAGTTAAGTTCTTTGCTGTACATTATTGCAGAGTATTGCCTTACACTTTTCTCTACCCATTATAACGATGTCGTCTGCATTTTTGATGTCCTGTTCTTAAAGATTTTGAGCGGCTGAAGCGTAAAACACTGCGGTAAATCGGCCTTTCGGGTCGAAGGAAGAACGACTATTCTCATGCAGCAATTGCTCGAATCGTCAATTTTCCGAAAAGACAATTCTGGTTGGACGTGACACGAGGTGAGCCGAAAGTCCGCAAATCAACCTTTCAGTAAGTGGCGTCAAAGAAACATCGCCGATACGTTTGAGTTTTAAAATTGCACTTCTGGATGCCAAAGGGACAAAGTCAGAACCATATGGAACCAATTATATTAAATCACGGGCATAAATAAGGGCATTAGGCACAGATCCATCATTAATAGAACCGTCCCGAAAACTCCATGTTTCAAGAAAGAAAATCAACATGAATTCTGCGGGCATTTGTTTATCAAGCGACAGTAACATCTTATCAAGCGAAAACTCGGATCGATATCGTGATATTATCGAATTCCTTAGAGAAAACAATTCTTAGCTCTGAATATGCTCAATATTCAACAATATTTCTTTAAAGGCTCATAATCCTTAATCGAATCACATACCGCTGAGAACCTGTGTTTTTAATCAGTTAATCTCTTATAATCGGTAGCGAGTTCATTTTTTGCTTCCGCACCAGTAAACTGGAACTATTTCTTCATGAAACTCTAAGCTTATACCGCTATAGTTTGCTGCTCGATAATTTAGATCTCAATTCAGCAATACAGCAGCAGAAGCAAATCAACCAAACATTAGCTGAAAGTCACTCCTCTCCCCCATGTTTGACAAAAAAAAAACGGTGTCCCTAAAAAAAATATTTAAATTTAATTTTAAATGCAGAGAAATTTTAGGCATTAAACAGAAACTTGCATGTTAGGCGCTGACATTCTAGCCATTTATAATAATAAAAATTGAAAACATCTAAACTGACACTCGGTTGATTTAAGGTTACTTCCGATCGATTTTCGGTTGATTTTGAATTTTCGACCAAGCGTTTGAAGAGAGGGCCACAAAATGGCACAAGTTTTTTCGCTTTTACAATAAGGTCATCCAAATTATCCCGGCTATTTTAGCTTTTATCCCAGGCTATCCAAAAAATGTATCCCAAATGTTCGATTTTTATCCCAAGAGATGTGCAATTTATGTTCTATATCCCACCTGGATAAAATATTTGCTGAGCCAAATAACTTTGGATAAAAACAATTTTCACGCATTATCGACCGTTTGTTATTTCCTAGACCTTTAATTTTTTTTTTAAATTAAAGTCTCATTATAAATCCTTAATTAGTACGACCGAAAAACTCATATCATTGGTCGGCATTTGCGATTGAGAAATTTTTGGATAATTACAAGGATAAAAATAGATTCTAAAGTGAAATTTTCTAATTCATTTGCAGACATAACCGAGACTGGCGATATCACATAGAGGAAAAGGTATGGATAACGCGTGTACCTGGGATTACTCACTACGAGAAAAATGGTACAACAGAGCGAGGTACATTTTACTATTTCGATGCACAAAACTGGCGTCGGGTCCCGAAAGATTTTCAAATAGATGCTGGCAAACTAGACAAATGTCCAAACTTAAGTGCGATAGTGAACTTAAATGGGCTACCCGTGTAATTATATATTTAAAAAGAAATAAAATGGAAAAAAAAACATAAGAAAAACATGATCAACAGCTACAGCAACAACAAACAATCTAAATAAAAAAAAAAGAAAAAAGAAAAGACGAAAATACACATTACAGTTATATCTTTTGTTTTTTATTTTATTGATTTTATTTCATAAATTGATTTCATTTCGGTGTGAACAAAAAACCATATTTCAACAATTAAGCATTAACCAATGTGGCTTGTATAAAAACACATTTGTACAGTTTACACTATTTGTATAGACGTGACAACGAGTTGCAACTGTGTTTTTCTTTTTAAATATTTTGATTTCGGAATATTTTTTAATTCACAAAAAAAAATGGGCTTTTATCGTACACAACACACATACCAACATTCATACAATATATATATTTCTGGGAAGTCTCAATTTCGTTAAAAGCTAGAGTGTTCCGTTGTTACTTTCTTTTTTGTTCTATTTTGTTATTGAATTCAATTATGAATAGAAATGAAACTAATACAATTAAGAATTAAATTGAAAAAATAAAAAAAAAAAGTTTTACAAAATAATAAAAAGAGAAAATATTACAAAATAAATTCATTTCCAAGTTTCATTTGTGGTTATAACGTCTCGTTCTATATTGGCTTCCTGAATGTTTTCGATCCAATCCAACGGCAGTATGGTTTCGATTTGAATTCGATATTTTATCGTTTCCACTGTCACGTTTAGAGATTAAAAATAGGATTATCAAAATACCGTTAACAAAAAAGAATTATTTTACATTTCAACAAGGATGACCGGAAACGCAAATTTTCCACTTGAACTAGCATTTTCCTAAAATCTGCGACGTTCTGACACAATTTGGACTCATCACATTTATTGTTGCTCGCCATTTTTATGCTAAACAATACCCTTTGATAAGAAAATCTACTTTCATATGAAACAATTTGTTTTCAATACCGCAACATATGTATTTTAAATGGGACACATTCAAATTTTGCGCTAAAAATTTTATCATTGTGAATGGTTACGAAAACAAGTCAAATCAAAATTTGGCAGCACTAAACAAACCGCGCACGCGTCGTTCAGTCACCGTCAACCTAACCTTAAAAAAATATTCAACTGTCAGTCAGCCGTATACGAATTCACTCACGTTGCCTTTTTCTCTGTAGTGAAAATTCTGCATTCAATTTTCCATTTATATTGAAAAGCACACAAATTCATCGAAAACATGGGCAAGTTTAGATCAAAACTCAAGCGAAATAATAAAGGTAAATCATGGGGTCACGGACAATCGGCAACTTCAAATCCAGACAACAAAAAACATCGCAACAAAGCACGGTCTCGATTCTTTCAGTCGAATCTCAGCTTAAGTAAGTACATACACTTTCTGACCCAGTCTGTTACCACAAAAAAAACCCTCTAAACGTCCAACGTAGTTCCACAAACGGACGAATCCAAAGCGAACACCTTAACATTGTCGGCCGTTATGAAACACGATGCCAGACAATCGTATGCCAGCGGTGATCCAACGGTAAACGACATTGCTACCAGTCTGAAATCGTTCAATTTCAATGGTGAAGATGATGGCATGACACAAACGCAAACCTATCGTACGTTTGCGTCTAACTATTCATCGTGCACAAATATGAGCTTCAGCAAGTAAATAAATCGCACAGCAGCAGCAGTTTTGTTGCATAGCAGTACATGTGTACTCTAAAACGTTTCTCGTTTATTCCTCCCACACAGATTACTGAACGGTTTTCGTTCGGACTCACAGCTGCACAAAGAAATGCTGGCAATTTTAGCCGCTCTAACTGACGTTATCAAAGAACGTGGCGGCACACAATCGTCAACCGAATATTTTCTCGCTCTCATGGAAACGCTTGAGGCGACCACTGAAGACACCGAAATTATCGCCTCAATATCATTGTTGAACATGGGCATTCGAACGGTTTCAGAAGCTGTACTGCGTAAAAAGTTCTCCGAAACTATTGCCATATTGATGCTGCATCTAAGGCGATTCGTTGACACTGACAATCAGAATATCTTGAAGAATGTGAGTACAGACGGGATTTTAGATTGGAGACGCTCAACGTATAATAATGTCCCGTTTCATTTTCACAGATTATCGGCGCAATGTCTGTGCTGCTGCGTGCCCAAGAATATGCCGTGTGGACGTTATCGTCAACCGGTGATTTCTTTGATGCGATTCTCGCTTTCTGCATACATTCACGACCGAAAGTTCGAAAAGCTGCCCAACATGCAATCGCCGCCATTGTGCACGGATCCTGTTTCATGCCGCCGCCACCGTCCAAAGAGGCACCGGAAGAATCTCCGCCACCAAGTCAGATCCATGCACATCCGGCCAGCGGTCGCATAGCGAAATTTAGCGCCAAACAATTTCGTCCCGAAAACATTGCAAACGCTCAAACGTTAGTGTTGCACACGCTCGGTTTACTGCGCAACACATTGAATGGCTTCAAAACGGACGACATAAAGATGATCTGCGAACATTTATTGTCCATTATGACGGCAACCAATGTCATGATAAGAACGGCCTGTTTTCACACGTTGCACGCATTGTTTGCGTCGAAAACGCGTAATCTGACGGCCGTCCTGACCGGTAAACTAATATCGGCCATCTACGATTATCGTCCGGAGCGCACAGACATTCGGCAAACATTGGCCTGGCTAACCGTACTGAAGGAGGCACACATTTGTCTGTCCACATACGATATATCGATGTGCATTCAATCGTTGCCGAAATGCATTGACATCTGTGCCACAGATCTATGGATGTGTGAACGCAGTGAAATTGTCGGTGGCATATCGAATGCACTGAAGGAGCTGTTCATTGAATGCATTCGGCCGGCATGTGAAACAAAGAGATTGGCTGACATACATGCGGTTTCGATATCGAAAACAATAGCAAGCGTAACGAAAGCACTATCGGCACCGTTTGGCCAGGTATCGACACAGGTCATTCTGGTGTTTGCAACCGTTTTCGAGGCGACCGGAAAGTTTTTTGCCGAAAGTCTTAGCGAAGCGTTGCGTACGATTGCGGCTCGGTATGACGTTGAATCGTCATTTCGTTTGCAAATTGAGCACTCGATATTGGCGGCAATTCGATCAATGGGACCGGAAGCGGTACTACGAGTGATACCATTGACAGACGATCAGGGTAATGTGTCAGTGGAACGATCATGGATTTTGCCATTGTTACGCGAAGCTATTGTTGAATCAACGCTGGAATATTTTACCGATCACATCTTAAAGTTGGCCGCTCAGTGCAATAAAAACTGGCACGAATACAAGGCAGCCGGTAATATGCCGATGGCACACACTTATGAGCTGCTTTGCTGTCAGCTGTGGGGTTTGTTTCCGGGCTTTTGTCGCAAACCTGTGGACACGTACAATTTCCGGTACATTGCCAAAGCATTGGGTACGGTACTGAATGACAATCCCGAATTGCGGGCGTCTGTGCTGGACGGGCTCAAGGAGTTGATGACGAACGCAGACGATGATGGCAAAAATGAACTGTCCAAATATGCGAAAAATTTTCTGCCCAGACTATTTAATATCTATTCGCAGAAACCGTCCGGTAGCTATGAGAATGAATTGCGGCAAAATGCAATGGAAGTGATTAAGGTAAGAGCTGAAGGAATGCTTTAACGATGTGTGAATGTATCGGCCAGAATTTAATTTCGAAAAATTACTTAAATGACGTTTCCACAGGAATATCTGAAAATCACGCCGAAGCTCATTCTCACCGAAATGTTCGAGTCGGCCAAAACACAACACAGTACCATGAAACCGGGCACCTTTGCTGCCGAATCTGTATGTGACATTATCGAACAATTGGCCGTCTATCAGTCACACGAACAACTTCAGCAACTGTTTGCGGAATTTGTGCGACCCGTTCTGCAAAAAGATGGCAAAAAATCGCCATTGGTAGCAAAGAATACGGACAAACTCAAGACGCAACAACGAAAAGCCTATCAGTTGCTGAACGACATCCTGGAAAGTACGAACGATGGTTGTGTAGCCTTTGTGGCCGAAAATGACAGTGACATTCAAGAGCTAGTACTGGGTTCATTCAAAACGACCTGTAATCCTACGCACGCAACTCGACTGAAGTGAGTCTTACAACAGTTTCACTAAGAAAGCCCGGTGGTTATACACAAACAATAAAAAATCCTTTTCATTCATATTTGCAGCTGCATTAAGATTCTCATCGACAAATGCGAAGACATAACGGCCGACAGTGTACTGGTTAATAAAACAATACCGCAAATCATCGTTGGCTTTAATTCCGGATCAAATCGAAAGGAAAACGTTGCGCTAAAGTTGTTACTGAAAATCGGTGAACTTTATCAAGCCGATGATCAACTGAACGAATTCGTTGACATTATGATGGCTGGATTCGGTGGTGATAGCGTCCTAATTACCAACACAATACTAGCGCTGAAATCAATTGTCGGTCATTTTACCGGAAATCTAACCGTTGCTACATTGCAATTCGTTTTGGAACAAATACTGGCATTTCTAGTTGGCAAAAGTAGACCGGAAGTTGAGGCGTCTGTCGCATTTTTAATTGTTTTCATCAAAGTACTGCCATCACCGTTGGTTGCCAATCATCTGGAAACAATTGTATGCCATCGAAACTCGTCGTACATCACGATTGTTATAAAAATTATTAAAAAACAAAAAAATCCAATTCGCAGGTCAAATCATTATCGTCAATGGTGCCGGACACAAAACGGTATTGTCGCATTCACATCGGCTACATACTTCGTAAGCTCTGCAAAAAGTTTACGGCTGAAGAAATTATCAAATTTGTGCCGGGCAACGATGAAGTTACGCATAAACGACTGAAAAATATCCGAAAAGAACTGAGTCGTGCAAAACGACAGAAAGTGGCGAAATCGAATGAAGATAGTTCGGACGAAGACGATATGTCCGGTGGATTGTCAAAGCAGAGTTATGCGTGAGTCACATCGATGCATTTCAATTCGCAAACTAATAACTATCAACTAAACTCTTTTTGTAGCATCGACGATATATTAGCGGATTCCGATTCGGATCTGGATCACGAGATGGACATTGACGAAAAGCCAAACAAGAACTCGAAACGAGCTGGCAAAAAGCACGAAACATTTATTCAGGAAGATCCGGATTCTATTGTGGATTTGGCCGATTTAAATGCAATCGGACAGATAACCAGTGAGTTTTACAATGTTAAAAGTCGTGCGTAAATAGTTAAACAAAGTGTGTCTAATATTGCAGCTACCAAACCGATTCCATCAACAAATGGACCGTCAACAAGTGGCGAAGCGAAAAAATCGAAACCACGTGATGTTAATCGTGGTTTTAAGATGGCTACCGATGGACGACTCATTATAGCCGAACCGAAACGAGGCGATCGCCGCAATGCATCTGAGTCGGACGATGAGGCTATAGACGATAAAGATGGGTCGGGTAATAGTAAAAAACGGCCAATAGGTGCCGACTCGGACAGTGATAATAGTGACAACGAGGATGTACCGCCACGAAAACGTAAAACAACTGGACCGCTGAGTCAAGCATCGGGAAAAACCGGTGTCAGTGCCGGCAGTAAAAAATATGTTTCCGGCGGCAAGGGTATACATCGACCGATTGGTGGTGCTGCTTCGGTGGCATCGGGTGCATCACGTATGTCAATGGCCACGACAAAAGCGGCCGCATCTCAGTATGGATCGGAGTACAAAGCGAAAAAATCGAAAGGCGATACAAAGAAAAAGGGCAAATTGGATCCGTATGCCTATATACCGTTGAGTCGAAATGTGCTGAACAAAAGGTAACTTTCTATGAACATCACATTTAATGAGGAAACAAAATATTTAAAATTTTATTCAAATTGTAACAGAAAACGTGCTAAACACAGTGGACAATTTAAGAACATCGTGAAAGGGGCTAGAAAGGGAGCAGCGGCCGGAGTGAAAACGAAATTAACGAAGGCGTACCGAAAAAAATAAACCGTACATTGGAAATTATGTTATTTGTTATGTAAATAGATACAATATTTACGGCTTTCGAACATTATATAGATTTTTAAATGATTTAATTGCTAAAACAGAATTAATTGGGACTAACAAAGCTGACGGATATCGAATTTCAAAAGCATTAATTAATGTTTTTAAAGATTTGAATAAAAAACGGCATTATATTATGTTCAAAGCGACATACCATTTATATCGTGCCTTATTTCCTCAATATAACCATACACATATGTTACCATTAGGCAAACAAAAAAGCGTGATGACCATCATTATTACAGTTACATAATCACTCGATACGTACCCCTCTTACTATATGTGTGCAAGTTACGAACTTAATTACAGACATAGGAATAACAAAAAACGTTTTTTATTGCCATTCACATTACCTTAATTAATTGATGAACAAATGAAATTTCAAATCAAATTCGATTGTCGATAGTAACATTTCAAAAGCCATCCATTAAATGTCTATCAAATAAATGCTAAACAATGTTTGGCGATTAAAAAACGAATGCAAATAGGTGTTATCGACTATATTGTGTTATTATAACAGTCCATTGTATATATAGTTAGAGACGATTTGTTAGCACGTCACAATATTTGTATTTGGCAAACATACCGCAATGTAATGGGAAAAATGCAATTAAAAAAATGCAATTTATAATCACTCGTCATACGTGAACACTAGGTTACATGCCATTTATCCATTGGCAATTCAAATTTAACGACACAACAATGATCCTTGGCAATAGTGTTAAAATGGCACGACCAAGAAGAGTCTCTGCAAAACCGGTCCATCAATTGGACAGTGAACAAACGGCCACCCGTAAACGGTACGACGCCATTGTTGAGGATACTAGTTGTAACGAAAATTTCCATCAATATCTTTTGAATTCAACACTACATGGACTGCGCTACGTTGGCGAGACAAATATTTCAATTTTCGAAAGGTAATACGCTTCCATTTCAAAATCAATGAATATCTTGAGAACAATTGAATTTGAACTGTGTTAGAACGTTCTTTTTGCTATCATTTCTGTTGGTCGTTGGCTTGTCGTTCTATTTCATATCAAACGTTTATGAAAAATGGAATGCATCACCGATTATAATTGCTAATAATGCTGTAGCCACATCGATCACGGACATTCCATTTCCGGCCGTTACTATATGCAATATGAATCAGGCACGGAAGAGTATGGTGCAGGACATTAAGGCGGGCACAATGGAAGATGCACTATTGAGTAGCCTTTGTTTGGATAACGTTAGATCATCGGATGACATTGGCAATAACGGTTCATCGACAACGTTGCCACCGTCGGTGTACAATAATTATTCGGGAAAGTGGCCGCAATTCAGAGCGTTTTTATTGAATGTAATTATGAAACTTGAACCATTCTTCATAGTAATTTGGGTTTAGGTTAGCATTTAAAAAAGAAAGAATTGAAACATTGTCATTCGAAATTTTAAAACGCTTCAAATTTCTGGCGTGCTCGAATCCTGGGACAACTTCCCCTGACCTGTTAGGAAATCGCATCGCTTGTCAATCACTGTGTTCCCAAATGATGTTGTAAACTTTTTTTCGAATTTTTATAGTCAGTAAGTCTTATCCACATAGCAAAAAATGTCTTGTGCGAGTCTTTTGCCAGCCCATATGCTCTCTAGGCCCGTGGCTACCCTGACCCATAAAAGCCAAACAATTGTTACAGAGCTCAGCCTGATACAAATTCAGTATCGAGATGCTGAACTCAATGCCACACATCAGTCACATAAAATATTTTAATAGACTTTGCACTTAGATCGACCGGTATATGTAGCTAGGGTTCTTGTATAAGTGCTACCGCTTTGTAGTGCTGTATATTGGCCTGAAAGACCATCACTGGGATGGGGTTAGTTCTTTTGCTTGAGTCGTAAATTGGAGCAAATTTCGTTTCCCGCAGCCACACCGAAAACAAATAACGCTCCACGGAGTCTCGCAAAAGTAACGGTTTCCGTTGGATGGTGTACCGTCCATCTACTTGGATTTTGGATTATGTTCATTCGCTTGTGCAGAAAAACTTGCCTGACGAATGCTATCTTTTTCAGGACCATTAGGACGAAAACTAGGGCCGTTTTCAGTTTAAGAAGATTCCTAGCTGCAATCACGTCTAGCCTTTCGAAGCCATGGCAGAGAAAACTCGTCGAGAAAATGGAATCCTCCTCGAAACCTGACAAACTCAGCTGGCGCCGCCTGAGATGGAGTCCTATCTCATGTTCTCCTAACTCCCATTTCTCTTGTGCGATACTGCCGACGATAGCATCACTGGTTAAGACCTTCTTCCTCTTTCTGTCATTTGTCGCGACCGAACCATCATTGCAAGTCACGGTGTCAACAGCCGTAGATTTAGCGTTAACCGTCGATCTCTTTAGATAGTACTTTACTGATTAGCTGTCGCTCTTCAGTGTTCCTTAATTTGCTTCCACTGACTTGTTTCGTCTCTTGATACACCATATATAACTACACACCGCTAGCGTTGTGTAGTTATGGAGTGCTAGAGTCACCTTCCGCATTCGTTCGATAAGTTGAGTGTTAACGACCTCTTCCATGTTAGAAGACTCGTCAGATCACTGTAACAGTTCCTCCCCAGCTTTGAGATCAACACTACTTTCCTTCGTTTCGCAGAACGTCCTATACCTTCTGTACCTACCTCTTTACGTATCTGCACATCAACTGCCGTAGCTTATACCGATGGCTGTCTTCCGAATTTTCTTTCTTATCCCTTCCCTTTACTCTTGTTCTTTTTATTTTCTTTCATTTGTTGGTCGTACGACTATGGCCAGTAATATATTATTCGAACTCACACAGCTTCTAACGGGTGTGAGGCTTTCTTGTGGCAATTGAAACCAGAGGGTTGTTTTTTTACCTATGTATAGACTAGGGATTATCAGTATATAGAAATATGAAACCTGAATTATATTTCAATACCTGTGACATTCATCCTTCTCCTTATGAATAAATTTCATCACTTTTAACCTCTATTTTGTAATTCGTCACTTGTTCTTTGCGTTTGAACCAAATGTCCTGAGTTTCGGTATATCCTGACTAAAGCTTCAATCTTTGTTGTGTTTCCTTTAATGGCCAGTCACGCTTGTAGAGCGTATTTAGAGTCAGAGCAAACAACTGTTACTTATGGTGTTGGTAAATTTAAAGACAAACTAAAAGCGATCGAATGGAGACGATTGATTAGATTCGTTTAAAACTGGTGCAGAGATTTGGACATATTAAATTTATTCTATTTACAAGAAAAATAATTAATAACGGGCTGATTTTGTCGACACTGTTCGGCAATAGACAGATCTTATTGTCTTAAATATCTTACATTATCGACAGTACCGAGACTAAATATATTCTTTATTGTTTTTGTCTTTATCGAGTCAAGTAAAGTAGCCACCCTTTGAGTTTTGCCCATAAATCTACCAGTTCATTTGGTGTCTTGCGGTCAGGCTTATCTTTGGTCTTTTGTTTCAGCCCTTTTGGACGTAAGAATCTGATGAACTTTACAGTAATTATGCCAAATTTTTGTTTCTTTATTTTTCTGTCCGGACTGTTGATAAACTTTTTTGTTTTGTTACATGTCCTGCCAGAGCACCAAGCCTCCCTGTGTTTTCTTTGAAAAAATTGATCCACTTCCCACGTAATAATTGAAAGTGGATAGCCAGCAACGGGTTCTGGACCAAAGAATCTGGTCTCTGATCTCTGGCGAGGCAGCGCGTCAGCTTTTTCATTTTCGTCTATCCCTGAATGCCCAGGCACCCATATTAGGCTAACTTGGTTCTTTGAGGATAAATCAGTCAACGACTTTTTGCAATCAAGTACTAGGCTAGATCTCACTTTAATGGCTCCAATTGCCTGTATCGCAGATTTGGGAGCAAATAGCGATTGATCTTCCAGTCACTGTTTTCAGTTCCGGAAGATCACATAAAGTTTTTAGCGCCATCACTTCTGTCTGGAAGACAGATGAGGTGGATCCCATTGGAAGTGAGAAGCCTGCGGTCATATTTACTATATGAGCTCTGGCACCAGCGCTGCCATTACAAAGGGACACATCCGTGTATCCCACTAATCTCCTAATGGGCGGATACCTGGGCGATCCTTTAAGATTTGTCCATTGTTCCCATGTGGGTAGGACAATCTTAGGTGGCTCGCTAAAGTCATATATTGGGCCAATTTTATCCAACACAGCTAGCCGGTCCTCCACGTTCGAAATGTAGTTTAATATAGTGCGATGCCCTGTAACCCTACCAGTGTCTGTCCATATACCCCTCGTTTCCAATCGGGTCGCACTTAGAAAAGCTTCCCGTTTGATCTCAAGCGGCAACGGCAAGAGTCCCATCAAGCCCTAAGTATTTGAAGTATTTTTTCCGAAAACTCTAAGTAAGAGAGATAAGTGATAAGCATATGATTCGATCGAGTCCGACGCACGCGGTTTACTACCGGAGTCTTCTCTAGCGAGCTGGTATACATCTTATATTCCTGCGAGCCAATTTTTGGCAGTTTCTGCATTCTCTCAGGAGTCCTTATGTTACCGTGCCACAGCATATCTTGACTAAAACGACTTCCGCTTGGAAAACTGTTTTTCTAGGAGTTTTGACATGCCAAAATAACGCCAGCTTTAGCTATCTGTCCACCTCTTTTTGGTACACTCACTCGTCAAATGTTAATGACCGTCGTTGGAAGCCAGCTTCTTTACCTCAAGCACTAGTTTCTGCGAGCAATGAATGGTGTTCACTGTTAAATAAATTCCATGCTTGTCTGAAGTCGATTCCCAAAGCGAGTTTGATATTATGGAGAGGTCTAAAAAACTATCTCTGTCCGGTGCATGCCAATCCTAAAAGATTCTCCTTAACGAAGTTAAGCGGGTAAAAATATTCTATGCGCATCACCATCTGAACAGCGTTGCATAAATATAACATATAAGTCAGTTATATAAGTCATTGAGATTGTTCCCAGTTCAATATATGGAAATAGTGGACTAGAAATCCTAACAGCAGAGCACTTCATGTGTGTCTAGGCAAAGTTTAATTTCAAAAAGCTCCAATTTCGGGCGCACGTGGCTTGAAACGACAAGACTCGAGAAACATTGAACTAGACTGTTCTCCGAAATCAAATTTGTCTTGAAGACAAAAGCATATTATGTCAGTTAATTTAGTATAGAATGAACTCAACGCTCAGGTATCCCAGCCATGCAACCAAATGTTGGTTCAATGCCGATTTGCCACCCACATTCAAGCATGCATGGAACTATTCAATACCGTTCTCACAGACGATGGACTTTGTTGCACTTTCAATGGCGTTCATCCCGGTTACCTACTTCAGAAATACGAGTAAACATTGGTTTTCATGAATAAAAACTATTCACATCCAATTCAATTCAATTGATACACCCTAACAGTTCAACGGACGAATTCGACTCGGTCAACGAGACTGGCGATCTAAAACCGAATGATTGGACACCGGAAACTGGCTACACATCTGAATCTCGCCGCACAACATATCCGAGACCGGCTGCCGGTTCCGGAAGCCACATGGGATTGAATGTCATACTAAACGCAATGCTTGACGATTACTTTTGCACGTCAACCAGCAGCATTGGATTTAAAGTGCGAAAATTTTTCAAACAAAAAAAAAAGTCTCTCCTTTACAACACTTTACTTTTCGCCACCCGCAGATTTTGCTGCACAATCCAACTGAAACGCCGAAAATCACCGACTATGGCATTTCCGTGTCACCTGGACTCGAAGGACGCGTCGTAATTACACCTCGGATATCGGACGCATCTCGATTGATTCGATCGGTTGGCCGAGACCAGCGACAATGTCTATTCGCTAACGAAGGCAATCTCACCTACTTTCGAACGTATTCCCGCAAAAATTGCGAAATGGAATGTCAATCGAGAAAAGTCGAAGAATCGTGCGGTTGTGTAGTTTACTATATGCCCCGGACACAGGTCGATTCGAATATATGCGGACGCCGTGACATGAATTGTGTTAAAGAGATCATGTTACTGGTCGAACTGAATGAAAATGCTACGTATCAATGCAGTTGCTTACCAGGATGCTTTGAGATTAACTACTATACGGATTTGTATACGGCACGATTGGGTTCGACAGGATTTGCGATGCGCGAACGTTTGCTGGACATTATGCCCCCGGATAAGATACGGTATGAAAAGTGTGTGTCTTTTGTAAAATGACTGATTTCACGTATTCGTTTAGGAACGATATTGCCGTTCTGATGTTTTACTATGAGGACGGAGCCTTTCGAAGCTTCACCAAAGAGCAACTGATCGGTTTTACAGAATTTTTGTGTACGTGTGTCAATGTGCTCTTAATGTACTACGGTTAACCCCCTTTTTTTTTAATTACAACAGCAAACACTGGTGGATTGCTTGGCCTTTTTATGGGTTTTAGTGTGGTATCGCTGATCGAAATCATCTATTTTATGTCATTTCGACCATATTGTGCACGGAAACGTTACATGAAACATGTAAGCGGCATTGCACGTTCACCGCCGGCACCTCTGGCGAGTGGAAAACTTTTCTCGTTAGACACAAAGCCTCCGAACTATGCAAATGTTGTGCCGATGGCAACGATACCGCGATTCGTTAAGCCACTGGAAGACGTTGAGAAATCGAATGATGAACGATCGATTTTGTCAACGTTGCGAAATCGAGCCGTACAATTAGGACGGAAAATCAATTCAAATTTCAAGGAGAAATTCTTAGGTATGGGCAACTTTGTGGAACCGATCCGGGCTAGAACACAAGAATATGTGCCTCGATATCCGTACACTGAATGAGACGATGTACACACGTTGCGTAGTCCAAAGCAAAATGCTACAAAATTGCATATGTTTAAAAGTATATTTTTTGTTATATAATTTTTGTAAAATAGCAGGCAGTTTGTTGGGCAGGCTCTGTTGTTTTCCTAAAGTATTTGAGACCGTAAAAGCTTAAACTTATTTCACTACTTACAGAATAAAGTTTTTTTTGGTGTTTTTATTTTATTGCCGAGTGTCTATATATTTATATCACAAAGTGGCCGTACTATAGCCATTCGACTAACTACTGAAGTACTTACGATAGGTTTTGTCCATGCCAACGTCAACGGCATGATCTATCGGCTTTATTATGAACGGTATTGATGCTAATCCGATAAGTGTCGGACTCCATTTGCGTGGCAATCCTCGAACTTTTGCCAATTTCAATAGTTTGCCAGAACCCCAGGTGATTCGATTGATAATAAATCCTGGTATAGCAACTGAGGCCAACATTTGCCACAAGAATACATCTCCGGCTTGTTGGGCGGCTTTTGTAGTTCCGCCCCCAAGTGCTTTGGGTTTCTGTGTGAACGCAATTAAGTGTGCTGATAAGCTCGAAACTTTTAAATTTTAAATTGTGTTCACTTACATGATACGTTTTGTACGATTTGTCACCGGCATCGGCAAGCACATAGGCAATAGCTATTGCGTAACTAAAATTGACGAAAATTTTTTTCACGAGCGGTCGAAAGGATTCGCCAACCTCGTTTGCGTAGCCTGTATGCAATAAAAATGTGTAAAAGATTAATTTCGGCGTTTATTGCAGAAAAGTAACGAACAATAATGGCTTACCACAATATCGTAACGGTGTATCGCGATATATATCTACTTCTTTGCTCATTTCCGATAACGAAGAAGTGGATGATATTTCGACTAAGTTTTTGATATTTTCAGACATATTTTGTGCCAGTCGTGACGAACTTATTAACTAATTTAATGCTACAAATTGACTAATATATTATATAACACTCGTTTAGGCACCAATACACACTATTTTCTACTTAGAATTTTTAAAGTAAATAAATTGAATAATTCGATTCAAACAAGACTTTTTTACTAGAAGCACAACACACAACAACAATTTTGCGAATTAGCCTTTTCAAGGTCTTTTGTGTATATACACAAATGCAATACATATATAGATTTTGACAGTTCATTTGTTGAAA
>JANTEX010000009.1:0-16988 GCA_024741295.1 Macrocera vittata
TTTTCATTGGTATTTTTCGAAATTGAATTTACCTGAGTATTTCCGCACTCCATTATTTCGTCGGCCACCGCGGGCAAGCTGTGGCATTTTGACATATCCCGAGAGCTGCCAGTTAGGGAATGTTGAAATATTTTTTAATATCACAGTCGCCACACCCTCATATTGACTGATTTTGCCCGAAAAAATGCATCCCTATGCTGCCTGTTGTGCCATTGATGTTCGGTATTTCCCTTTATCATTCCAGTTAGCGAAGTTTCCTGATATACTTCAGCTGCTAGTAGAATGTCTATTGCACTGCGGCTTATTCGAACTCAGGATCCACCAATAATAGTCCATTCAGGTTAGTAGTCATTCCATCGATATGAAATCTCGATAACTCATTTGCTAATTTTTTCAAGAACAATTCTGTGGTTTGAATGTTGATCTTGACTGTATTTGTATTGTCACCATTTCATGAACCTTGCTCTCTTGTACATTGTTGCTCGATAAAATTCCTGAGCTATTTTATTGACTTTGGTTCTCTTGGATGGGGCTAATTCTTTCTATAGATTGTCCATCCATTCATCGAACTTTCAGAAATTCCCATACAAACTTTGCTCCACTTGGCAGCTAAGGAGCAGCGTTTCCAGCCAAAGTCGTTGCACAAAAGTTTTTCGGCGGGTCGATTGTAGTTCTTGCAGAAGTTGGGTGGCACTTGAACCCGATTTTTTTTTTAATTTAAATTTGCCGCTTAATTTAATTTCAAAAACAACAAAAACAGTAAACCCATCCAAACTTTGTGCTAACATCACAGTCGGTAAATGCGCACAACACCAGAAAAGATGATGAAATATCACAACCAACGAAATATCTTTTGTAACAACAAAACAATAAACAAAAATCTAATTTTAAACGCATTTGAATGCATCATCGATTGTCATGTGATGTGTGTTTACGACGATGCGAAATGTTTCGAGAAAATACCATCGTCATCACCGTCTAGATGTGTCCGGAAGCCTTACTGCGTTTGTAGGGGCAAAAGTCAAAGGTTATGTTTTGTTACGTAACCGAAATAGTTACTGAACAACGGGAGATTGTATCGGAATCTGAACCTTTGCATCAAGTGCACATGAGAATCGAATCGATAAATCTGCCTAAATTATGAAATTTCAAGAAAAAAGGAATTGATTTTACATACCGTCGTGGTGCTGGTGGTGGGCTCACTGATCGTCCTCGTCGTGGCATTTTGCTGATGGTTTTTCTTTTCTGGGCACTTTAATTAGGAAATCTGATGAAATATTTAACTATACACTTGAGTACACTTGCAATTCTTCAATTAATATGCGAACACAGGTTTTATCACTTCGATTTTCGTTTTATTTCTGTACTCAGAATCAGAACTGCTGCTTTTCGTCGTGAAATTTTTCTTTGACTTTTTTTTTTTTACGAATTTGCTTTGCAAAGAAAAATTAGGAATGCCTGTATAGATGGCAGATCTAAGTGAAAATGAGCTGCAGAAGGTGATCCGCCATGAAAAATTAAATTACAGGAGACGGAAAACATTTTACCATTTTTTATGTATATATCCGAGGTCAACCAGATGTCAGATGACATCGACGTTTCTAATCGTCGCAACATTACTCACAACGTCTGCCAGGTAGTTAGGTGTTGCTAAGAAAAAAATGGTGTGATCAGCTGTCAAATCTCAGTTGTTTTAATGAAATCTAGATGTATCTGTTGTCGCTGTGAGGTATTGCAAATGTAAAAAGTGCTACACATAGGGTAAGCAAACCAGTTACTGGAATTTTAATTAGAGTTCACCGTGGCTTGTAGAAAAGTGAGCCTAAAAATATAATAGTTAGCTTCCAAAAAAAAACCCTAACAAAAATAGATCAGGGAGATATCTTCATGTGATTTATTTCAAGCAAATTTAAAAGCAATTTCTAACACATGTTATAGCCTACTGTTAGGAGTAGGAGTGAAGCCTCTTTCAAACCGGAAGCGATCAGAAAATGCCTAGAATTTTCGTAGTAGTGATCACATTATGCCCGGAAGTGACAAGACAATTTACGAATGGCTAATGATTAATGATCAGAAAATCCTCAGAAGTGAGAGTGAGCAACAATTAATCGGAAATGGAAAGAAATTAGTAAGAATGGACTAAAAGGGACTAATAATTGATCACCTCAATAATTGGGCAAATGACGAAAAAAGACCAGAAATGACCAAAATAACGACTCTAAAATGACCAGTTATTAACCGGAATAGGCCAAAAATGCCAAGAAAAAGATTAAAAATGATCGAAAGTGGATAGAAATTGACGAAAAAATATAGAGAATGACCTTAAGTGGCCGTGAATTGTATGTAAATATCGAAAATGGTGAATTGAACGTAATTGACCGAAAGTAACCAGAAAATTAGAAGATGTGGCCAGAAATTGAGCGGAAAGGAACAAAAATTGTCTGAAAATTGCCTGAAAATGATCAAATGAGGCGGAAAAATGACCAGAAGTGTTCAAAATATGGTCGAAAGAAGCAAAAAAAATGACATAAAGCGATCAAAAATTTGCCAACAGAAGACCGAAAGAGATCAAAAAAGTACCTCAAATGACGAGACGGGAACCATAAGCTACTAGAATCGCCCAAAAATGACCTATTACTTACCAGAAGTTACCAAACGATGGCCGAAAATGTCCAAAAACTTATCAAAAGTGACCGAAAAATATCTGAAAATGACCGGAAGTTACAATAAAATGACCGCCGATGACCAAAAACCGATTGCAAACGACCAGAGATTGCATCAAAGTACCCAGACAATAATTAGAAACATGGCGTGATCAGAAATGTTAAAAAACCGCCACAAATTGGTTTGAAGTTAAGAGAAAATTACAGAAAATGATCCTAACTAACCGAAAGTGATCAGAAATTTCCCAAAATTTGACCGGCAAAAAAGAAGTCACCAAATTAGTCCGAAATGGCGAAATGGAAATTCTGGATTTGAGCAGAAAACCGCCGGAAATTAACAGAGTTAACCGAACTGAATCAAAAGTAACCAAAATGTGAACGATCGGAAATCATCGTGCGGCCAGAAAACGACTGGAAATGAAAAAAAAAAAAAACGGTCTGGATTTGACCAAACTCTCGCAAAAAAGGGCATAGGCAACAAAATGGGCCCTAAAAAAATAATCAAAATAAGTGATATAAATATGGCTGGAAATGACCAAAATCTATCTTGAAATCGGAAAAGGCAACAAATTGACCAAGAGGGATACAAAATTACCAAAAATTATACGAAATTGGTCGAAAATGAAAAGAAAATTAGAGCAAGTGACTGAATGATGATTTGAATTTCTCAGCAATTGATCGGAAGTGATCAGAAAACGGCCGAAAGTGACCAGAAATTATCAGAGAGAGACAGCGTATACGACCAAAACTAGACTCAAAGTAACTGAAAACTGGCTGAAAAGAAGAAAAAGAAGGGATCAAAATTGACCGAAAGGGCCATTAAAAATGGGACTGATAATGACCAAAAGGGACCAAACTTTGGTCACATTTGACGAGAAGCCGGAACCAGCAAATTACTCTAAATGACCAAAAACTGACTGAGAAATGAGAGACTTATAATTGCTCGGAAATATTGATAAATTTACAAAAAGTGACCAGTAATCATCCCTAATTGACCGAATGTGATCAAAAGTTACCCAGGGTTGACCGAAAGTTATCAAAGGTGGTTCGAAAATACCCAGACAATTATCAGTGGAGGAACCAGAAATGACCAAAAGTGACCGAGAATGAACTGTAAATGATGAAATGTAACCAAAAAATATCAGGAAATGATCAGAAATGCTCAGAAAGAAGTGAACAAAAATTGTTTGGTTATGACAAGAAAATTATTGGAAGTGGTTCAAACGACCAAAAGTGACCAAAATACTCTCGGAAATTACGTGAAAGTGACAGAAAAAAAAAACAGAAAATTACCGGCAGAGGCTAGAATAGTACCAACAATAATAGTGACCCAAGAATTACCGCAAGTGATCTTTCAATAACCGGGAGTGACCATATTTTAATCGGAAACAACCGCAAATGGATCGCCAAGTTATCAGAGCATGGACAAAAGAAATCGAAAACTATCAGAAAATGCCGAGAGTGATCAAATACTGGTTAAAAATGGCGAAAAAACCGCCGTAAGTAATTAGGAATTGATCGGAATTGACGAGGAAATGATTGGGAAAGACCAGAAAGTGACCAAAAGATGGTCGTAAGTCGCAAAAAAATTGTCAGGAAAAAGTGTTCATTAATATACCATCAATGACCAAATAATAATCGAGATTGACCAAAAAATAACCGGAAGCTAAAAACCGCCAATCACTAGGTTAGGTCAAAAAGAGATCGAAAACAAACGAGTATGACCAGAAAACCAAAAACTGCCCAAAAATGACAAAGAATTTGCCAGAACTAACCTAAAATTGCTCGAAAAAGACGAGATGTTGACCGAAAGTAATCGAAAACTGTTCAGAAATTATGAGAAAATGACGAGAAGTGATAAAAAACGACCTAAAGTGATTAAAAATTGGACGGAAATGAAAACAAAAAGACTGAAGGTGATAATGAACAGAAAATAATCAAAAAAGAACAGAAATGACCAGGATTGACCCGAAATGGATAAGACACAAGAGGTAACCAAAACCGCCAGAAAATTCCCGAAATTAGCCAGTTTTTGACTAAAAATTAGTCAGCAATAGCGAGAATAACCAAAAATTCACCTTAAATGACCAGATGATCACCGCCGAAAGTAAACAAAAATTGTCCCGAAGCGGAAAACTGTGTGAAATTCTCGGTAGTCTCCAGAATATGAACAGAAGCAACCAAAAA
The DNA here is from genome assembly GCA_024741295.1 of Macrocera vittata. Lineage (NCBI taxonomy): Eukaryota > Metazoa > Arthropoda > Insecta > Diptera > Keroplatidae > Macrocera > Macrocera vittata. The sequence goes on from JANTEX010000009.1 coordinate 4,851, forward strand.
TTAGTTGGAATGGTTAACAAAGTGACCGTAAGTGATTAAAAATGACGAAAAGTGACCAAGATTTGAAATGTAATTTAAATGACAGGAAAATACCAGAAATAAAACGGAAGTAGACTGGAAATGTCCAAAAATTAGCCAAAAGTGACCGAAAATTACCTTAGGTGCTTACTAGTTCTGTACTGAAATGAATGAAGGTGTCCCAAAAAGACCAGAAATATGGCGAGACCGAAAGTGGTAAACAACAGCAACAACAGTGGTCTGAAATTACGAGAGAATTACAGGCAATGGTCAGAAATAAACCCTAAATGACTGAGAGAGATGAAAAATTGTCCGAAAATTACGTGTAATTAGCTAGAAATGGCTGTAAGAGGCTGTCCCTAAATTACGTAACGCTATATAGGGAGGGGTCGTAAAAGAAGTTGTAGAACAAAAATGTCTTACGAGAGGGGGAGATGTCCGAGAAATAGACTATGTTGCGTTACGTTTTTTGGGGACAGCCCCTAAGCGACCATAAAATGACCACATTTTTATCAAAAGTGGGTAGAAAAAATCCGAAATCGAGCAGAAAACCGCCGAAAGTCAACATAAATGGTCGAAATGTATCAAAAGTAGGCGAATAAGTGATCGGAAGTGAGCAGAAAACAATTGATTGTGAGCATAAACTGGCCGAAAATGACCACGATCGAGAATCACCAAAAGTGATACAAATTGGTCGGGAAATATATGAAAATGGCCGAAAGTGACCAGAAGTTAAGTTAAGGGCCGGGGTTGACTATACATTAACTTATTATGTTAACCAAAAACTGTCTGAAAATGATGAGAAAAAAAAACTGCGTAAGCGGAAAATGAACGAAAGTGACCATTGGTCGACAATTGGCCGCAGAAAACATGCACGGCATCGACAAGAAAATTACCAGATGGAATCAAAAATTGGGAAGTGATCAAAATTGACCGAAAAGGGCCAAAAATGGGCGTAAAACTATATTATATAAAAAAGATCCAAAATTGCCCGAAATTGACCGGAAGTGGCCAAAAGTTGACCGAAATACCCGGACAGTGATCAGGCGCGATTGGATTGTGGCCTTAAGTGACTGTAAATCATCAGAAAATAACTGAATATGACTATAAGACGAGTGAATGTGACCAAAAACTGCTCATCAGAAGTGATATTAAATTGTTCGGTAATGCCGAAAAATTAAATTGAGGATCGAAAATGACCAAAATATTCTCGGAAATGATGAAACCGCGACAGTAAAAGTCCGGCAAATTACCTCAAGAGAATTGTTTTTAACCGGAAACAACCGAGAAATTGACCAGAAAATAGAAAGGTGATCGAAAATAATCAAAACATTTCGGAACTGACTATAAGTGACCAAAAACTGATTGAAAATTGCGAAAAAAGGCCGAAAGTGATCAAATAGTCGGAATTTATTCAGGAAATAATGAAAATAGGCCGGAAGTGATCAATTGGTCGGAATTGACGACTAAATGATAGAAAATGGTCCTAATATGACTCCGAACTGACCAGAATATTAGCATCAATTATCAGATAATGACCAGAAGTGACCGATAAATGCCCAACAGGAACCAAAAGTTGTCCAGAAATACTTAGAAAATGATCGAAATCGACCAAAATTAATAAAAAATTGGTCGAAAGAGTAACAAGAAATCCACGCAAGAAACCAGAAAATGATAGAAAGAGACTGAAAATAATCAGAACTTATAGAACGAAACGAGATAGTCATATATACATACAAAGGCTGTTTTTGTATTTAAATTTTTGATCATTTTCAGCCATATTTCACTTCCGATCATTTTTTTTCAGTCAACTTCTAGTAAGTTGACGTCACATAGATTCCAATTGAAATTGTTCATATTTAAATCCAGCGACCAAAAGTGATCGGGCGGCAATGGCAAGATGTGACTAAATGTGAACGAGAATGACGAGAAAATAATCAAAAGTGACCAGAAGTTATCAGAAAGTGACCGGGAGTGACCAGAAATTAAAGAGAGGTAACCGAAACTGGTACAAAATGGCCAGAAAATGCCCAAAAGCGAGTAAAAATTGATCGGAAATGACAAGAAGTAACCTAAATTTTTTCCAAAATAACAGGAAGTGACCAAAAATTTACCGGAAATAACTAAATACAATCGAAAAGACCAGAAAATGATCGAGACTGACCAGGGAAGACCGACGATTAACTAAAACTATGTGAAATTGTCGATAATGTCCGGAATTTAACCAGAAGCAATGGGTAAAAAAATGACTGGCATTGCTTAAAAATGACAAAAGGTGACCAAGAATTGAAATCGAATTGAAATTAAGTAAGTAATAGATAACTTACAAGAAGTTACCAAAAGTTGACCGGAAAGGTCCAAAAAATAGCCAAAATTATAATAAAATGACCAGAAGTTACAAGGAAACGCTTGTAGGCGACCAAAACTGGATGAAATAGATCCAAAATGGCATGAAGCTGCCCAGAAAATAGCCAGAAATATGGTAAGACCAAAAGTGTTAAAAAACAACAACAGCAATGGCCTGAAATTACGAGAGAATAACAAGAAATGGTCAGAATTTACCAAAAATTGGCCGAAAATGACGTGTAAATGATCAGAAATGGCAGTAAGCGACCAGAATTTTACCGAAAGTGGATAATAAAAATACGGAATTGTGCAGAAAACTACCAGAAATCATCAAAAATGGCCAAAATACGAACAGAAAATGACCAGAGGTGACCAAAAACCGTAAATGGCCATAAACTGTCTGGAAATGTTAAAAGCCGACTGGTAAAGAGTCACCAAGAGTGACACAAAATTGGTCGGAAATGACAAAAAAAATATCAGAAAAAGCTGGGAGTGACCAGAAATTTACTAGACCAAAAATTGGTTAGAGATACCATACCCGGAATCAGCAAAAAAATTATCAGAAGTGATCAAAACTGACCGAAAGTGACTTAAAATGTGACAGAAATGGCCGGAATGGAATAAAAAACGATCAAAAGTGACCAAACATTGGTCACAACTGTCGAGAAAATGACCGGCAGTAACCAGAAAATACTTTAAATGACTGAAAAATGATTGAAAATGACCAGAAAATTTACGGAAGATCCCAAATAGCGAGAAAATGGCCGAAAATGTCAAAAAATTGCCCTACAGTTGGTCGAAAATAATGATAAAATTACAGTAAGTGATCCGAAACAAACCCTAAATTACAAATAGTGGTCAATAATAATCCGAAGAGAAATTACCAGAAAAGCTTTAGATTTTTCAGTCTGTTTCTATCATTTTCTGGTTTCTGGCGTTGATTTATTGTTAATTTTTTCGACCAATTTTTGATTTATTTTGATCATTTTCTAGTAAATTTCGATCATTTTCTGGGTATTGCCGGTCAACTTTTGGCTCCTGTTGGTCATTTCCGAAATTTTTTCGGTCACTTCAATTTCAAGATCTTTTTATATCATTTCCTCATCAATTCGGACCATCTGATCACTTTCGGCCTCTTTTCGCAATTTGCAACTAGTTTTTAGTCATTTTTGGTCACTTCCGATTTTTTTGATAACTTTCGATCACTTTGTCTATTTTCTGGTTGTTTTACTTTTACTGTCGCGTTTTCGTCACTTCTGAGAATATTTTGGTCACTTTCGATCATTTATAACACTTTTATTTTATTTCTCGGCATTGTCGAACAATCTGATCAGCATTTCTGGTCATTTTAAAATAGTTTTTGGTAACCTTCACTCATTACTGTTCATATTCAGTCACTTTCTGATAATTTTCGGTCACTTTAGGCAAAATTCGGATCGCTCCTGATCACTGTCTGGGTATTTCGGTCACTTTTTGGCCACTCTCGGTCAATTTAGGATCACTTTATGTAATTTAATTATTATTTCCGACCAATTTTACGCCCAGTTTTTGGTCACATTCAGTCAATGTTGCCGATCAACTTTTGGTTCCTGTTGGTCACTTCTGGTCAGTTTCGGACTTCGGTCATTATCTGGTAATTGATGCTAATATTATGGTCAGTTCGGGGTCATTTTCAGAACCTTTTCGTATCGTTTTCTGAATAAATTCCGACAATTTGATCAGTTTTGGCCTTTTTTCCGCAATTTTTCAATCAGTTTTTGGTCACTTTTGGCCAGTTCCGATTTTTTTTTTTAAATTTTCGATAACTTTGTCAATTTCATGTTCGTTTTCTGGTTGTTTCCGGTTAAAATGTGGTAAATTTCGGATAATTTCTCTTGGGGTAATTTTCCAGACTTTTACTGTCGCGTTTTCGCCATTTCCGAAAATATTTTTGGTCAGTTTCGAACAAAAATCACTTCAATTCAATTTTTCGGCATTGCCGAACAATTTTTATAATTCTGTTGAGCAGTTTTTGGTAACCTTCACTCATTTACTGGTCAAATTCGGTCATTTTCTGATAATTTCAGTCATATTCAGTCATATTCTAATAATTTTCGGTCACTTTAGGCTAAATTCTGATCGCTCCTGATCACTGTCTGGGTATTTCGGTCATTTTGTGGCCACTTTCAATATCTGATCACTTTATGTAATTTAAATATTATTTCCCACCAATTTTACGCCCATTTTTGGTCACATTCGGTCAATGTTGATCACTTGGTCGATCAATTTTTGGTTCCTGTTGGTCATTTTTCGGTCACTTCTGGCCAGTTTCGGTCATCATCTGGTAATTGATGCTAATATTCTGGTCACTTCGGGTCAGTTTCAGAACCTTTCCATATTTTTTCCGGGTAAAATGTGGTCAATTTCGGACAATTTCTCTTGGGGTAATTTTCCAGACTTTTACTGTCGCGATTTCGTCATTTCCGAAAATATTTTGGTCAGTTTCGAACATTCAAATCACTTCCGTTTTTAGTCACCTCCAGTTTTTGGTTACCAAAAGTAAATGTACGGTCAATCCCGGTCTTTTACTTCTAACTTCTGATCACTTTCAGCCATTTTCTTATCACTTCCGATCAATTGCTGGTCATTCCTCTCAATTCAGTCCAATTTGTATCACTTTTGGTGAATATTTACCCCTTTTGGTCAGTTTGTCGCCTTTTCAGGTAGATCGTGGTCACTTCCAGCCAGTTGCTAACCATCGATGGGTTGATTGATTATTTCCGATAACTTTTTTGGTTACTTTTGATGCATTTTGACCATTTCTGTTGGCTTTCGGAGGTTAAAATGCGTAACGCAAGATAAGACTATTTCCCGACACATTTTTGATCTACATCTTGTTCTACGACCCGTTCCTCTATAGCGTTACATAAGTTAGGGTTCACGTAAATTTTGGACAATTTTTTATTCTCTTTACCTTTTGTGTTACTACCGGAACCGAGAATTTTCTGGCCGTTTTCAACCAGTTTGGTTACCTCTTTTCAATTTCGGGTCACTCCCGTTCATTTCTGGTCACTTTTGATTATTTTCTGGTCATTATCACTTCCGGTCGTTTTGTCGTCACTTCCGACCAATTTTTGGTCGCTTTTATCAGTTCTTGTCATTTTTTCATCATTTCTGACCAGTTTCAATTACTTTCGGTCATCATCTCGTCTTTTTCGAGCAATTTTAGTTTACTTTCGGCGATTTCATGGTCATTTTTGTTCAGTTTTTGGTTTTCTGGTCATACTCGATTATTTTCTGAACCTCTTTTTTCTTTCTTTTTCTGGTCACTTCCAGTTACTTTTTGAGCACTCTCGATTATTTGGTCAATGAGGGTAAATTTATGATCACTGCCGTGATTTTTTTTGCGACTTACAACCATCTTTTGGACACTATTTAAGGCTTATTTTGCGGTCACTTTCTGGTCTGCCTCTGTCATTTACTCGTCATTTGTAAATTACTTACGGCGGTTTTTTCGCCACTTTCAATCAGTTTTAGGTTACTGCTTCGTTTTCGATCTCTTTCGTGTAATTTATGGTAACTTGCGATCATTTGCCGGTTATTTCCGATTTAAATTTCGTCACTTCCGGACAATTATAGATCGCTTGCAGTAATTCCCTGGTCACTTTAGTTTTTGGTACTATATTCTTGTCACTTTCGGTTATTTAAATCCCATCCATTTATTTTCTTGCCGAACAACTTTTCATCACTTCTTTCTGAGCATTTCTGATGGATTCTAGATAGTTTTTGGTCACCTTGCCTCATTAACTGTTTATATTTGGTAATTTTTTGATAATTTTCGGTCACTTTTGGTTATTTTCTGGTCTCTCTACTGATAATATTGTCTGGTTATTTTCGATCAACTTTACTTCCGTCAGCTCCGGTTAGTTTTCGATCACATTCGGTCAATTCGGGTTAGTTTCTGATCAATTTCTGTAACTTTATTATTATTTCCGATCAATTCTAGGCCTATACCATCTCGGCATTGGGAACTTTCAGTCAGTTTTTGGCAATTTAGACTAAATTTCTGATCACTTTCGGTAATTTTCTCGTCAAATGTGAGGCAAAGTCTGGTCACTTTTGGTCGTTATCCGTCCCATTTTTTCACTTTCGGTCAATTTCGATCACTTTCTAATTTTTTATCCCTTCTGGTGATTTTCCTGCCGATTTCGTGCATGGTTTATCTGACCGTTTTGGCAACTTTCAGCCATTTATTGAGTAAATTCCAGTCAACTTTTAGTCACTTGTTGCTCTCATTTTCTTTTCGTTTCTGACCAATTTTGTATCATTTTTGGTCTTCAATTTTTGGTCAATTTGTTCCCTTTTTCGATTTCTAGACAGATTTTGATCATTTCCAGATTGTGTTTGGTCACATTTAGCCGTTTTATGGCATCACCCGATGGTTTTCTGATCGTTTACATTTTTGGTCACTTTTGATTCATTTTGGCCATTTCTGGTAATTTTCGGCGATTTTCTGCTCAAATCCAGACTTTCTACCTCGCCATTGCCGGGCAAATTTTGGTGACTTCCGATGATTTTCTGGTCTCCTTTTCGGTCATCTGATCTTTCAAGTATTTTTCTCGCACCTTTCGGTAATTTTCTGATCATATCGGCTTATTTTCCTTGTCGGTCAAATATCGGCCTATTTTTGAATAATTTTTCAAGCCGAATCTGATCGCTGTGATTCAGGTTTTGGTCGCCGACATTTTCTGAAAATTTTCGGTGACTTTTTTTAGAAATTAAATGGAATGATTGAAAGTGACTAAAATATTGTCAGAAATGACGAAACCGCGATAGTAAATGTCCGGAAAATTGCCCCAAGCGGAATTTTCTGGAAGTGCCCAAATTTCCACGGGCATGACCAAAAGTGACTTAACAGAAAATTGCGAAAAAATGACCGAAAGTGACCAAAAGTTTGGTCGGAATTGAGGCGGAAAGGATCTAAAAATGACCACAAGTGACCAATTAGCTTCAATTACCAGATTATGACCAAAACTGACCACAAGTGACAATCAACTATCCGGCAATGTCCGAAATAAACCTAAAGTTGACTTGCAATAACCAGAAAATGATCGAAGTTAAGCAGAATATGACCAAAAAATTAAAAATAATCAAAAATTGGCCGAAACAGACCGAAAGTAACAAACAAATCCACGCAGAAAATCCTAAAATGACAGAAAATGACCTGAACTTGAACTGAAGTGTACCGCTTCCATTTGATTTGTCTAATTTTCTCACCAACTGCATTTCGCATACAGATGACTCTGGTGTAACGAAGTGCATTGCCTTAACGCTTGGTTTATGTGTTCGGATTTGAGAACAGTTTTGGAGATTGTTAATCAAATGCACAAACCAATTTGTAACAGTTGGTTTGTGTCCCAACACAGAAACTAAAAAAAGGGGAATTTTATGTCAAACAAAACTTTGTTCAAAAACACTTTTGGAGATTGTTTCATCCGTTATTCGATATCCGAATCAAATTATTGCAGTTGCTTTTTACAAGCCATGTCATATTCATTGTTGTTATTTCCCCTTTTTATTTCTCGATAGGACAACAACATTCAGCAATTTCATCAACCACACATTATATTTGTACCTGTCAACAAACACAAATGCGCATGAACCGGCTTTTTCATTTTCCAGAGGTTGCTGGTCATGTGACACACTCGCAAATTGGTCGGTACGTACATATGAAGAGTGTTCATTTGGTGTGCGTCTAGACACCATATCTAAAGGTAAATACTTCTGATCGGCACCGAAACAACAAAACATCATCCAGTCCAACAGGAATATACACACATCAAGTTCACACCGAAATGTTATGAATGTGTATTGCATCACGTAAGGTGTTTTCTTCGATAGTGTATATACGTCTGTATTCTTGTGTGTATATCCGGACAACAGCCACGCATATCACGGTATATATGTAGGATACTACACAATATTCATATGTGCGCCACACATACTTGGAACAAATCGGTAATACAGTGTACAAGTGAGTGAGTGTGTAGGCGATACGGACGGTTACATATATATTTTTGCGACATTTTATCCACACAACCAATATGGCTGTTGTGTGAGGAAAATCATGTTTTAGTGTCTTGTGTTTATTGAACCGGAACCAAAAAAAAAACCCTCCATCTCTATGGAAAAAACCGTGCATTTTAAACAATGGATAACCTGTAAAATACGCAGATGGCCAATTGAAGTGGCTGAAAAAGACAATTAAATCAACCGAAACAGTCCCCCGGATTAATTGTAAATAGTGTTCGTTTTAGTGTGTGCAGTGTAAGACATCTCTTGCAAAAGCATTGCTGGCTGGTCTTACACTTTTTTCGCTGTACAGAAAATGTACGATTTTTGTGTATTAATATATTATAGTGAATTGTAAACGTATGTGTAATACATGCATACATAATAATACAGTATAAATATAGTGTGTGATTGTGTGTCCGCATTGGAAATTGATTAAGGTGGTGTTTACCATCAACCAAAATTAAAAAAAAAAAAAAAAAAATTAAAAAGTTCATGGAAAATATTTTTTTCCCCAAATCATACTGATTAGTGTGCTTTGTGTGTGTGAGTGTAGTGGGTTGTGCGTGAATGCCAGAATATTTTCTGGATAAAAATAAAATAAGTTTTAAACGAAATTTTGTGAATATTTACAAGAAATTGTGAAAATGGCGGACCTTACACGTCCGCCGTACAGTGACATAAAACGGCCCGAAGAGGTCGTCAGGATGTCAATGACGGACAATCTCAAGTTTGCCGTGCTCATTGGACTCATCGAAGTTGGACAGGTGTCCAACAGGGAAGTTGTTAACACCGTTCTACATTTGGTAAGTCATCCTGTCAATTTATTTTTACGCACATTTCTTTTCAGTGGTTTTTACAGTTTTCTTTTTGTTCGGAAAGTTTTTTTTTTCGATGATGACATTGATGCGGCAAAAATTACGACAATTGATTACCTGTGTGCAATACACATACACAGACACACAGTTTTCTTCTTCTTTCTGATAAGAACAAAATGCCATTTGATATAGGTGTATGGATTGCATGGCATAATAATTGTTTTCTGTCATGTCGTTTAGATCGATGTATGAGTGTTATGAAATTGTTTGTGAAATTCCCACATTATCTGTTAGTACAACACAAGAAATATGTTCATGTTCATTATTGTCGATATGCATATTATTTGCATCTGCTCTCTATTACGTATTCCTTACTCTAATTGGAATTTTGTATATATTTATTTGACGCCTATTTATATGTGCAATCCACTTAATTAGCATATTTTTCAAGTCCACTTGGGTTGATTTTATTACTAATACATGAGCATATATATATATATATCGGTTGTGTACTTGTATAAGTATTTGTTTTATATTCACATCGCCATATGATAATACAACAATTGTCGTGCAGTTTTGATCAGTAGTTCGCAAACTTTATTTTCGTCGATGTATAGAAGGGATTGAATAGTAAAAAGTAAGTGAAAGTACATAAGTATTATAATAATATGAGGCAAGTTTAGTAGGATTTTTTTCTTTTTCTAGAATGATTTACATTTGCCGCAACATGGACGAACTTGGGTTAGATACATCGTGGTCTAATGCAGAGTAATTAAGCGAAGCAGTGAACACATTGCATTGCTTTAATTGCATTAAAGCTCATAATGTGGCATCAGCCTTAGCAGACATACCATGGTCTTCACTTGATGTCCAATCATGGTCTCGACGACAGGCTAGCGACTATGGACGCAAATAAAGGTAGAAAGTAGAAGTTACTAGCGGAAAAGGGCAACCTTTATTGAGGATTTAGATTCAGAATTAAAATCAGCAGCAAATATAGAGAAAATTAGGCAAGGAAGGAAGAACCACTACCTGTTGAATTGACAAATTACTTGAACAAATCCAGCCAATAATTGGGCTATTCCCAAACAATTTGCTCTTTCTTCTCATTAAGTTTTGCTGCTGACTTCAATTGATTTCGGAACCCTTTATAAATACTCTAAAGAGCTGACGTCTCTCCTTCAATGAGAGATTAGCTCGTCTAGGAGGGCAAAAGGTGCAAGCCTCTGTAAAAATATTCGAAAGATGTCCGACAAGCAGAAAAAGATATACTTCTCGATTATGATATTATATAATATGTTGAAAGAGGATAATTATGAGATTCGAGATGTTATACGAACATAAAATGGACAGAGACGTTTTACAGTTATGGCTTAAATATTGAATTGCCAACATAAGCAGAGTCCATGTTACAGTAATCTAAGCAGAAGTATGCACACAAGAAATATTAGCTCGACGAAACAAAGGCGAGCAAACCAACAATAACATATGTTCCAATAAAGGAATGCGTCCATCTAAACTGCGTGTATAGCCTAAAAAATAGGACCTTCAATGTTAGCATACCCGAATGCCACAAAATAAGGTGAACATAAAAAAGGCAGATCGAACACTGGTCTAACTTGCCAGGACTCAGATTCTCTGAGATACCGACAACATAAGTCTAAAAATGAGGATGGAGCTGATAATAGATCTTAGAAGGAAAACAGGCATTTAATTAGCCATGCCATCATAGGGTGCCGCTTTTAAATAGGCATCACTAATGACCTTTGTAGACTATACCATAAAGAACCAGGTACAGCACATCACTTAATCAGCGAATGCATTGCCATTCCATGGAAAAGACAGAATTTTCAGTAAAGGATAAGTCTGCACAGTAGATCTTCAATAGACGAAAGATTCTACTTAAAGTGGTCAGTGGTATAGGAATACTACACACTATTAAAGGGCTTAGAAGGTAAGACAAAAATGTCTTACTTAAGGCTGCAATCTAGGGAAAATACCGTCAATGTGCTGAGTCAATTAGTACAAAGGAGTGAATAACGGTTCGGTTCGTGGTTTTAACCTATGCTAACTAGGCAACGAAGAACCAGATAAAGTGCACAACATATTCTTCGAATGCCTAGCAATTCGATGGAAGAGGCAAGACATTTTCAGCACAGCAAAAACCGGAACAGCAAATCTGCACAACACAATTGAATTTACTTAACCTGATCAAAGGTACTGCTGTTCAGTTTTTATACATTTTCTGCAAAAAAAGACGACAATCCGTACAACATACGGCCACAACAAAATATACATGGTCGCATTTATCTGCAGATAAACAGGAAATTAATCAACTGCCTGCATCTACAAATGTTCATATGATGCGAACCGATTGAATTAAGCGACGGCAAAACTAGTGAACAAATTGTTTTGTTCAAAAAAGTTCATGGAAATATTAAGCCATCGTCAGTGACTTAACAAAATAATACGATGAAAAGCATATTGCATTCTTATTATCCTGTATCGACGATGAATATAGGATAGCTGCAAAAAAAATGGACGCGAGCAAGTGCTACGGTGAGCTGTATTTGTTTTGGTGAAACAGGAGACAAGTCAATCTTATGATATCGACTATGTGTAAGAAGAGAAGATCTTTCGATTGAAAACATTATAATTTGATGTTTTCGCACCGTTTTAACTCGTTTCGTCCCTCGGTGGTAAAGCTTGGACTCGTCAAGCACAGCACGCTTTTTCGCCTGGAAACTTTACCACGAAGTGCGTGCGACAAAAGGAAACGCCCAAATGCTTCAAAAGTGGCAAAACAAAGAAAAAACGATGACACGGATTCAGTTCGTACGAAGATCCAAAAAAAAAATGTCTCAAGGTATAACCAAGGTTCCGTTTGACCTTAGATTAGAGAGAG
>JANTEX010000010.1:0-11061 GCA_024741295.1 Macrocera vittata
CCCCCCACAATTTAAAACACGCCCTACGCAGCTGCCTACCCTGCCTATTGCTTAATCCGCCCCTGCGAATGGTCATTGGATGCGGTTTATGGAATTCACAAGCTGATACCTGGGAATCAATAGGTAAACACTCTTCTTTCTTCCCGGAAGAATAACTGATTTTCAATAAATGCAATCGATACCAACAATAAACACTTTCTGATGACAACTTTATTAGGACGGTCCGAGAATCGGTTTACGCGATAGACATACTGAACACATTCTGGGTGACTGCTATCCTTCATCCCAACGTATTAACATGGCTGTTTCTAAAGACATATTAGCTTTTATAACGCATAGGATATACTATATAGTCTCTGATTTTAATTACGGGGCAACCACAATAGATCATCTAACATGCACGCAGGACTAGCACCTTCTCTCCACAAAGTAAAAAAATATCTTCCAATAGGTACGTACATATAACATAATTATATACCGTATACCATTTGGAAGATAAAAGTCTTAGACCGTAAAAATGTTGCACATAGGATATTTTCGGTATACTCAGCACAATTAATCTTGTTTACCCAAGGTTTTGTTGGTTGGTAATTCCGAAGTCACTTTGTCTTACTACGAAACTTTTATAAATTGACGATTAAACTTTCTAAAAATAAAATGGATGTTTCAAGGAATCTTGTCTCATCATCATAGCTAACATATATACATATATATACCTTAAAACATTATCAATCAACATTTCAGTACTTAACTGGCTTTGGATCTCATTTCTCGTCCGAACATGCCGACTATCCGAATGCTCTACCCAAAGGACGAAATTCGCCGCAAAAATGCCAGTACGGTCTGTACGCCGAACAATTGTCCGGTACCGCATTTACAGCCCCACGTACAGAAAATATGCGCACATGGTTTTATCGTATTCGTCCGTCAGTTTGTCATGCACCGTTTAAACGATACGAATCAAATAACGGCAAACTAACCGTCAATTGGAATGAACAACATCCGAATCCAAATCAAATGCGATGGAAACCATTTGATGTGCCCGACAACAAACAATCCATTGATTTTGTTCAAGGCATACATACGGTTTGCGGAGCCGGTGATCCTAGGACACGGCATGGAATAGCCATTCACGTTTATCTGTGCAATGCATCGATGAAGGATGCAGCATTTTATAATGCCGACGGGGACTTTTTAATAGGTTTAGCAACAAAAAAAAACAAATACAATTAAATTAAATGGTTAAACGTAACATAAAAAAAATCGTTAAAATAGTTCCACAAGAAGGTGGCCTGAATATAACAACTGAATTTGGTAAAATGCATGTTGCACCAAATGAAATCTGTGTCATTCAACAAGGGATGCGATTCGCTGTAGATGTTTGTGGTCCTTCACGGTATATATTTGTTGTTTGTCGTCCGATAATTTCTGAAATATTTAAATATTTCGAATTTTTTGCCAGAGGTTACATTCTAGAGGTGTACGACAACCATTTTAAGCTGCCCGATTTGGGACCAATTGGCGCTAATGGTTTAGCGAATTCACGAGACTTTGAAACGCCTATCGCTTGGTTCGAGGATCGTGACATAAATAGTTAATGAACCGGCAAAATAACCACCATCAGCCCCACTTTTGGCTAAATTTTATTGTTCATTTTAGGTTTCCAAGTGATTTCCAAGTACCAAGGATCACTATTTGTGGCAGAACAAAATCACTCTGTTTTTAATGTAGTTGCTTGGCATGGCAACTATGTACCGTTTAAATACGATTTGGCAAACTTTATGGTCATCAATTCGGTTAGCTTTGATCATTGTGTAAGTACGCTTTAATGTTATTTGCAAGCGAAAAGAACATTAGATTGATTCTATAGGGTTCTGTTTTAGGACCCAAGTATATTTACGGTACTGACGTGTGCCAGTCATCGTTATGGAACGGCAATTGCGGATTTTGTTGTTTTTCCACCCAGATGGTCGGTACAGGAGAATACGTTTCGACCACCCTATTATCATAGTAAATTCATTTGAAATATTATGTACTTAACATATATACATATATGTAACTTACAAGCGATTGTTTTTTTCTTTTATTTTAAGGAAATTGTATGAGCGAATTTATGGGCCTAATTTTGGGACGCTACGAAGCTAAGGAAGGTGGTTTCTTACCGGGTGGTGCATCACTGCATTCGATGATGACACCGCATGGTCCGGATCATCAGTGTTTCGAGGGTGCCTCAAATGCTAAATTGGTGCCACAACGAATTGCCGACGGAACGCAAGCTTTTATGTTTGAATCGTCGCTGAGTATGGCGGTTACGAAATGGGGAGAAGAGACTTGCCAAAAATTGGACGATAAATACTATGAGTGTTGGCAAAAGATTGAGAAACATTTTGAAGGAGTCCAAATCAAGGAATAATGTTTAAATTTAGAGAGTGTTTAATGAATTACGAAAATGTTAGCCGCTAAGAAATGAATGAAAAAGTCTTAATAAAAAATAAATTGAAGTCGTAAATTTATTAACTTGTGGTAGTGGTGGTATTTTCCAGTAATTTTCTGAAGATTACTGGTTTTTATCTGTAGAAGTAATTTTGTGCAGATCGCATTCCAGAAATTGTGTGTACCATTTTCGATTGTACTCGTATTCATCAACCGGCAAGCAAAATTAATTATTGACTACTAAGGCTTTTTCTGTATATTTTCTAGATATATTCTACAACCGCATTCTACGAACTCTGTACAAAATTGGAAGTTAAGAACTAGTCAGAAATACTTTCGATATCTATAAGTATGCATACAGTTATCTCTTTATCATTCACATTCTATGTGTGAGGTGTTTCGAGAGTTTACCTACAACTTACACCGTCTTAGAAAGAGCTTCTTAAAAAAAATCTCGTTATTAGACCAATTGGGTCTTCTGGGTCACCTGGTAAGTAGTGCTGACACAAGGATTATTAATTTAGATTCACCTGCATCATTTTATCTGAAAATTGGTTTAATAACAAGATGTCAATTTTTTGTCTATGTATAGGCAGTGATGTAAGAAGCCGATTTTGATGGTTCTGAGTTAGTGATCTTCAAACCTGGTGACCTACGAAACAAGTTTAAAGCATAATTTGATCAGCGAACAAAAGGCCTCTGAGATCAGCTCGGAAATTGAAAGAAGAAAATGATAAAAATACTTGGAGCGAAAGGGACCGTTCACCGGAAGCACACAACTCGAGAGCTATCAGCAACAGCAAACAAGTTCCTCTTTGAGTTTCTGAGGACAAGAAAACCCAACACAAACAAGCTGTATGGTTGGAAACAGTGAGGATAGTCTAAAGAGAAATCGATCTGAATTGCCGGAAGGTGGCAATACGTCAAAGAAGTCGAGGATTTCCAACGAAAACCGCTGCTCGAGCTCGAAAATATGAGTGCCCGATAAATGCTCTTTTCGGAACACGATAGGATCCTTTTTAATATAGGCACAGCAGAGTAATTTACAGAAAACTGATTGGTTACGTTATTCAAATATAGTGACCGCAAAGATGAAACCTCTAAATAAGGAACTCCAAAGTTGACTCTGAATGCTTTAAGATGGGATGATTTGGGTGAAATTGTGCGATTTTTGTATGGAAAACACTTTTATTGGTTGCACGACCTGGCCAGCAGAAACGAGAGAAAAATCGCTTGTGCCAGATTTGGAACTCCTGCGCAGTATGCTAAACATCGTCTGGAAATAGAACAAAAACAGAATCTAACTTTAAATTGTACGTGGGTAAAAAGTGTGCAATTTTTGTATGAAAAAAAACGATAGGTTCGCATCTCGGCCACATGGTTGGGGAAAAAAATGTTCGGTCAAAAAATTCGGATTCCATGGAAAATTTTACATAAAAAATAAAAAGGCACCAAACACGGTGCACTTAATTCTAATCGTCTTAAAGTGGTGGAACCTAAGAGTTTGGTCATTTCGTCAAACATGCGATATTCGAACTGGCTTCCACGATGCGTTATAATCGGCACAGGAATGCGAACTTCGGATAGGTCTCGAGCCAACGAGTGAATTTGTCAACGATGGTTGATATATATACGAAAATCCACCAGATGGTGAAAGAGAAACCACGATATCCGTATATGTAAATTTTAAAGATTTTGTGTTGCGAATTACTTTGGATTTTTGGCGTAGAATGCAAGTTTTAGCCCATTGTAGCCTGGTTTATCTTTGGCCAAAAAATATCGTTTAGCTATAAATAAGCTTGAAGCTCAAATACCTGGGTGGGAAAACTATGGGTTGTGTCATAGATAGCACCAAAAACATTGAACGGTGCCTGGTAAGTTGTTTTGTTCGAGCCTAAACTTTGACCTGGAGGGCCGACTTTCAGATAATTTTTCTTTTAATTCGTTCTCGTTTACCTGGTGTTTCAAAATATTGGGAAAATCGTACGAAATCGCGTTTAAAGATGGTCGTTCAACCTAGAAGACGTCGGCTGCAACATTCTCCTTGCCGGGAATCAAACGTATATCAGTCGTATATTGGGTTACAGAATATACGCTTTGTTTCTGACGACAATAACATTCTAAAAGGTTTATGGTCAGTGACACTGAAAACTCTTGAAAGTAATAAAACCTCTTTATAGCTAGGTAAATTGCCAGAAGCTCTCGATCGAAGGTCAAGCATCTGGTTTCTGCTGGTTCTAATTTCCATGATCTGCTGTTGAGATACACCATCTTTTGGATGTGTTACCAAAAGAATGACTCCGGCAAGTGCTTTTTTGATTTTATCGAGTGCCGCCGAGCAATATTTGGGCGATGGGAAATTCTTTTTGTTTTTTGGAACGTTTTCTGAGAACCGGGAGATGTACAAAGATGACGATGGCTCTTTCCTAATCGGTTCCAGCTTTTGATCGGTTGAGTGTATTTTGTTTGCTGATATACTGAGGCTAAGATGTTCAGACCATAATTGACCAAACATTCAAAAACCAGCCTCAAGTGGTAAAGGTGATCGCTCTCAGTTCGGCTAGCGACTAGAATATAATCGATAGGCACGAGCACAAATTCAATATCGAGGAAAATTTCGTCCACAGACCTCTTAAAAAAGTCTGTTCGGCATTTCTTAAGCCAAATGCCAAATGGCATTCAAGTGAATTCAAATAGGTCAAATGGAGTCGTCAGAGCCATTTAATGGACGTCTACTTCGGCGATAAGAACTCGCTAGTAGGAGTGGACAAAGTTTTTTTTTTTGAAAAAAATTTGCATCCGTCATAACGTGACGAGAAGTCATGAATGTGGGGTATAAGATACCTAACAGGCTTTGTGATTGCATTCAGGCGTCATTGTCCCCACATGACAATCGTCGCTGTCTTTGCTCACCATATAAAGTGGTGTCGAAGCGAACGAAGAAGATTGTCCGCTGATTTCGATCTTGAGAATGTGTTCAAATGCCAGACAAGCCGACTTGTTTGGCGCTAGATTCAGGCGACGCGGTCTGCGAACGTAAGAGGACCACCATTTGATATAAAATGTACAACATGTGGCCAGGGAGTGTATTTAAAGGTTGAACCTTGCTTTAACCCTAACAAATTTAAATTGAAAAAAAAAATGTCTGTGCGCTATCTAATTATAGTTCCGTGTGTTGAGATATGCTTATTCATATGTAAAAATTGAATTATATTACACAACCGAACTTAAGACCAGTGGTTTCGGATACCCCCTAAAAATAGTAGATCCTATGGTATCAATGGTATCATTTGTGGTAACAATACGGCCAAAAGGCTAATTGGGAGCCAGCCACCTCTGCTACTGAAACCAACCAACCAACCAACGCTATATAGTGATTGATCTGGTGGATCGACTCTGAATGACAGTCGCAGTTCTTAAGCCTCTATGCAGTCCATTACACACGTTATTTGTAGTTTGAAAGTGGGTTTGTTTATTGTGCATTGATTACACCCAGGTGATGTGTAAGTGCTTGCTGAATTTTGAAAGAACCTTTAAGATATCTGTAGCCGTGGCAATGTTTTTCCTGGGCAGGAAAGGGTTGCAAATTCTTTCCATAATGTTTAAATCGTAAAATTGTTGGTCTGAATGTTCATGGGTGTGGTGTGCCTAGTCCGATTTGTCAGGTTTGGCTAAAAAACACGTACTTACAACAATGTTATCCTCTAAATTTTTTCGACACAGAAAAGTTTTCGTATACTTTCTTAACATGTATATGGTGTACGGTTACTACCCTCAGCGTCCCAACTATGACCGATATTTAATATATTTCATGTACATATAGTAAATACCAACTTTTATTATATTTGTTTTAGTATGTATTTCAACTCAAACAGTAGTTCCTTCCTATATAATATCCTATTTCAAAAGCTCTCTTAATACTTATATGAATTTGTTGCAACTACAGTCTAGTATACTTGATCCATAATGTTGATATTACTGGGGTTATACCTTGAAGGAATGCTGAGGAATTCTCAAGAATGATACGCAAGTGCAATTTCCAGTTAAATGGAAACGGTGTGTTTACCGACGGTAAATCGTTTTTTTTTAAATTATTTTAAATGTATATATGTTAAAATAATTAGATTAGATTCTATTGGGGGTGCTAGTATATTGCAACCAGCGAATACTCAGAGGTTAAGAAGGTGTGTCATGCCACACCTTCAGTTTTTAAGGTGGCATTCGAAGCGCCCGGTAACAATACAATTAGGCAAATTTCTACATAACATACATAATTTTTGTACATTGTGGTAAATCTTGGCGAAAGATAAGCTGTACATTTTTTGGCAACGATTTCTTCAGAAAAATGCGGCAACTATGTTGATACACCAAAGATTTTCATATTGATGATAATGATGTGTGCTATGATGATGGAGTTCATTGTAATGACAATGATGTTAAGGCGTTCTTGAAGATGATGATCGAGATGTCATTAATGTTGATAACGTCACACGATTTTTTCATCTTTTTCCTTTAAAAATTAATACAGTTGTTGATATGAACTAGTAAGTTCAAGCTCTTTTTAACGAGTAGGTACCACTCGATTCTTTTATGTCCCATTCATTCTTCTCGCCTTTTTCACTTTTTCTTCCATTTCGTCATTTTCGTTTTTCTGCTGTTATAAACTTCCCCCATTTTTTCGTCAGTCTTTCTCCTTTTGTCCTTTTTACCAATTTTGTCCTTTTCATTATTTTCGACCTTATCACATCTATTGATATGAACTAACGAGCACCTACTCGATTATTTTTCCTATTGTAGTTTTCATCATCCTTTTTTTTCGTTTTTCGTCCTTTCCGTCCTTGTTCTAAAGGTGCTTTTAGTCATTGTTTCGTCAAAAGATAATGTCATAGACTCCACTATTTTTTTCGTCACTGTTCTTCGTTTCGGACTTAGTCATCATAAGACGTGCTTTCAGATTTCAGTACGATTCGGGAAATTTATAAACGAAAATGTATCAAACATTTGAATTATTTCTAAAAAAAAAATTATAAAGTATACATGTAAATTTGTGTATTATTATTAAATTATTTTTTATCTTTTGAAAACTACATTCAAATAAATAATAATAAATGTTAAAAATTATTGAAAAGAGCCTATAAAAATAATGCTGAAAAGATAAAATGGCTTGATTTCGTCAGCGTTCTTCCGATTTCAATGATTAACCTATCAGAAATGACTTATGTAGGAATTTGGATGAATATTTATTTAAAATTAAACAAAAACCGAGGATCACACCGTTATATTTTAGCTGGAAATTGCATTTGAATTCCAGAACTGATATCTCTAGACGAATCGAATGTTTACACCATAAATTTGCTATCGACATACCGTGGCGTATTATGTCGAGTAATATAGATTTAATAGTTTCAATCCCAAGTCACCTTGTAAAACAAAGTGAGAAGTATTTCTACCAGAAGATATTTTGCATCTGCATCGCCATTTTTTGTCGTATTTTATTGCATTGTAATAACGATTTCTCTCTATTGCATACCTATGTACATATTTCTGTGAATCATCACGTGTATAAAATGTATGTGCAAATGCAAACATATAACATATGTATATTTGTAGATACTACAAAGTACAATATAAAGTGAACACAAAGTCTAACATTCAGGATGCATTACAATGCAAAAGTTTAAATGTTTGCGCTCCACTCCACATTATTGAGTACCTATATACATTTATATACATATACAAGAGTAATATAATATACCTGTGGAGTTCTAGATACTACATAATCCATAAAGCTATGGATAGATTTTGCTGGAGCATCAATTTTCCTGAATAAATTAGAATGGATAGAAAAGGGGAACATTTGAAATAATAAAACTGATAGTTTGGAAATATTTTTAATTTGATTATAACATATATAAAAATCTAAAGATTTTTAATTCAAAGTTGAGTATTTCTTTTTTACAATTTAACATTTATGTACTACGAGATGAAATTAAAAACAAACTTAAAAGTTTCGAAACTATGATATTTCTGCAAATAATAATAAATAAAAATGCTTTATAAGTTGCTAAAATTTTGATTTAGCTGGTAAATTTTGTTCAAACTGTGTTTCAATGAGTTGTAGATCTGTGAAACGAAATTTTTTTTTTAAAGTTTTTGTTAAGTTATCCGGCCTATCGTAAAAGGAAATAATATAAATTTGCTCAAGTGGTATTCTCCAATTCTATACATTATACACCTTCATAGTTTGTTTATTGTTTATACTATATGTTCAAGTACTTGTATTTACAGACTTACGAATGTTAAAACATTTAAAAGTTTATGATGTATTTGTATTAAAATAATAACGCTTCCTCTGTTACCGCTGTGGTAAAAGTAACTATTAACTAAATGCAATTCATTTAATATATGGTCTAAATTTCTATTTTATCATATGAATAAAGCAGAACTTTTTTGAAGTCATACAATTTCGCCTCCTTTTAGCATTAGTGTTCATTTACACTATTTACACTTTTACAGGCAGTTGAATAATTCGACTTAACATTATATATAAATTTTATATTATTATTTTTTGACCAATGTGGACTAGAAAGGGATTTGCTTGAAAAAAACTAAAAAAGCAACATTTTGAATGTATTCTAATTGAATTTGCTAACACACATGTTGGCACAACAATATATTTTATAGAAATGTGTATATAAAACCATATACGTATATTTCCGAATCGATATTCTATCGGGAAAGCTCCTCAAAATTTGAATTAAGTTTTCGTTATCATATATTGGTGGAGAGGTAATCACTTGAAAATAAATTGTTCCAAAAAAATATAAAAAAAAGAAATCTCTAGTGAAATTCTTATTTATTTATATACATATGTATATATAATAACGCCAAAGAATACCACGAACACGTATCTAACGAACTAATCTCTTGATAACAGGCAGATTTTTCTAACAAAGCCTTTATAATCTGATTCGTTTTATCGTTCATACATGATAAGATAAGCAGTAACGTGAATTCTGCAATGTCGCAATATTTATATTTGCCGTATTTCTTCATATATAAAAGAACAGAATGTTCGACAGAAAAGCTCACTTTCCATTTTCTCGGTTCTCATTCAAAATTTTTCGAGTACTTATATACATAATAGGTGTGAATTGTGGATGCGTGAATTACATATGTTTTGTAATCTTTCTACTACATTTCACGTTATAATAAATAAATCTATATTTCAAACACTGTTAATGTGATTGTACACATAATTTTCTCAAGTATATCGTATATATTTTTATATTTTTATTCCAAGAGTATTTATAAGTTTGTTGTAATGCTCGAACACTTATTAAAAACCGATAATGTACTTAAGAAAACACAATTTTCCCTTCGCATTCACATGTATGTATGTAGTATACCGAGCAAATAAAATTAAAATCATAATCACATCGCACAAAATTGAGTCGGTAAACTTTACGTGTTATATCAGGCTTTAAGCCAACTGAAAGCCTATACACGTACACGCCACATTAGGTATAGCGCTTATATGTAATTTTTATATTAGAAGAAAAGAATGCAAATATAGGTATACGATTTTAATATGTAATATAGACATAACATAATAACATGTAACATGGTGGTATATAAAAACCTAAATACATTAAAAATGGAAAACATTTAATCTAACTTTTCTTATTTCTTTTTTGTTACTTTTCGGACAGTTTATTTCTAATTTGAAAAGCTTTTCGTGATGATGCTTTTATAGTTTATTGTGAAGCATACATATATACATATTTTAAATGACGTTCTTAAGATTTAAACTTTGATTATTAAATTATACCCGTGGCGTGCCACTCGAATCTTACTTCGTCGAAACACACTTAGAAGAATCCCTCGAAGCAGAAATCTCACTTGCAGAAGGTTTTATCGCACAATCCCACTTGACAGAAAATTTCAATTAAAGGCTGCTGATCGGACGCGGTACTTCCCTACACATATATACATTAGTGTAGATATTTTCGCCTCCACAACTTCAGTGAAAACTAGATTCGAATTCGATAATGAGAAAAAAATGTAGAACAAAAGTCGGTTTTTTTCTAATATAGGTGTTTGAGAACCACCCTAAGTTTTTTAAGTAAAAAAACCGAAAACTTTTAAAAAAATTATACGAATTTGTCTACCATAATCAAAATTGGACATTTGTACTATCCAAAATTGTTTCAAAGTTAATCAAATTAAAGAAATTCTTTTTTCGACTTTCAGAGTAGTGCTAGACGATATCTTAAAAGTATCGGACTATATCGATATAAAAAATGAATCGATATCTGCTAGATATCGAATCTTTTAAATATATCGATAATACATATCATAATGTTAGTTAAACAGAAAGGAGAGAAAGAAAGATCTCAATTTATGGAACTATCATTTGTTATTCGCTCGGCTCGAATTTGGAATACAATCCCATTAAACATTAGAGAATCCAACTCACTTTCACTCTTTAAACGGAATTGTAAATTGTTTTTGGGTATTGGACAGTAGTAGAACTTGGCATTGTCAAAATCTCACATCATTCTGTCTTTGTTTAATATGGTTGGTATATGTGTACATGAAGAGTGTTTATTAGCTTATTGGTCACAT
>JANTEX010000121.1:0-11060 GCA_024741295.1 Macrocera vittata
AGGTGGGACAATTGAGGGTTTCGACAGTTTAAGGTCGACAGTTTAGGGTGGACAATTGAGGGTTGCGATAGTCCAATGTGGGATTTACCGACAATTTAATGGACAATTAAATGAGGACAGTTTAAAGTGGACAATTTAAGGTGGCGACAGTTTAAGATGGATAATTTAAGGTTGCGACAAGTCAATGCGGGATTCACCGACAATTTAAAGTGGACAGTTTAAGGTGAACAATTTCTGGTGGCGACAGTTTAAGGTAAACAATTTAAGGTTGCGACATTTCAATGTGGACTATATAAGATGTTCACCTTATACTGTCCACATTTAATTGTCCACCTTAAATTGTTGGTAAATCTTTTTACATCGATTAACTGTTGCGGCTGTAAACTGTCGTGGTCATGTTGATGTCTTGTTACATCGATGAATTATCGTTGTCGATGAATTGTCGTCATCGATGAAATGTTCGATGATTTATTAATCTCTGATGATTTATGTATCATCGATGATTTATTTACCGTCGATGAATTCTCGCGGCCGATAAATTGTCGCGTCGATCATTTGTCGAAACGATGAATTGTGTCTTCGATAAATTCTCGCAATCGACATATTCTTGCGTCGATCAATTGTCGTATCGATGAATTGTTGTTTCCATAAATTCGATGGTTTTGCCATAATCGATGATATATTACCGTCGATGAATTGTCTCAGTCGATACATTGTCGCAGACGATGAATGTTCGCTTTGTATTCGCCTTGCCAGCCAATCTGCTCTTTAGAAGTTTTTGTAGATTTTTAATTTTTACATCAATTACAGGTGCTTACCGACACAGTGTCCGCAACCGTTCTACACCGGAAAAACACGGTTTTGTTTTGCCCACAAAATTTGTCCATCACAATTTTGTCGAACTGCAAAGGTATGTCGGTTATATAACGTCTCTATATATCAACCTAATTGACGTCGGTTTCTATATACCGGCAGGTATCTTTTCGATCTGCACGGTACCTATCCGCACATCACCCGGCTCTATTCTATTGGCAAAAGTGTCGAAGGTCGCGATCTATGGGTACTGGAAATATCCACCGTTCCCGGTAAACATCAGCCAGGCATGCCCGAGTTCAAGTACGTTGCCAATATGCACGGCGATGAGGCAACCGGCCGCGAATTGATTCTTCTTTTGGCCAAATATTTATGCGAAAATTACCGTCTCGACGATCGTGTTACGCAGCTCATTAACTCAACGCGAATTCATTTGTTGGCCAGCATGAATCCGGACGGCTACGAAATGGTTGCGCTTGCCAATTATCAGCGAACAGGTCGTAACAATGGCCACGATGTCGATTTGAATCGAAATTTTCCCGACCAATACGGTGAAAATAAGTTTAATCGCATTGCCGAACCGGAAACAATGGCCGTTATGAATTGGACGTTGTCCTTGCCGTTTGTGCTGTCGGCTAATTTACATGGCGGCGCACTAGTGGCCAACTATCCGTTTGACGATACCCCTTACGATTTGCTAAGTGACACAATTAGATCGGTAACGCATTACAATCCAACGGAGGACAATGCAATGTTTATGCAGTTGGCCAAGACATATGCGGACGTAAGTGTACTTAGTTGGGTGGCACAAAACGACACACATAACAAAAAATGCTTTTTACCACACTCGTAGGCCCATCCAACAATGCACCTGAATAAATCATGCCAAGGCTGGGGCAAACTTACCGAAACATTTCCAAATGGCATCGTCAACGGTGCATCATGGTACAGTGTAACGGGCGGCATGCAAGACTGGAACTATGTGCAGGCTGGTTGCTTTGAAATCACCATTGAACTTGGCTGTGAAAAATTTCCGAGCGCCACCGAACTGCCACGTATTTGGGACGAAAATCGTGAATCTCTGTTACGATATATGGAACAAGTGCACAGCGGAGTTAACGGATTCATTCGCAGTACGATCGGAACAGCGATTGCAAATGCGACCGTAACCATTGACAATGTGAAACATATTACGCGGAGTACGATAGCCGGTGAATACTGGAAATTGTTAACGCCGGGCACATATGAAATCGTTGTCAATGCGATTGGCTATGAAACGCATCACGAGACAATTATTGTTGGGCCGAATGGCACGTTACGACACGACATCAGTTTGATGCGAGACGATCCACAGCATTGGTCGTCAGCGTATGATTATCGTATTCTGGAAAATGTAATCCATACGCGATACCATTCGGACGATGAAATTAAGCGATCGTTATCCGAAATGGATAGCAAACATATTAAGGAGGCCAGTTTCGAAGCGAATGACAATGAAATTTCGATGGCCATACCGTCGCTCAAAGTGACGGCCAATGTAAGTGTATGCCGTGAGTAGACGATTAGTGCGTGTAGTGATTCGATTATCTGCTATTTTCTAGATTGGCTCACCAGAAGAACAGAAATTGCACGTATTAATTCTGGCGTCACTGTTCGATTCGGCACCGCTGGGGCGAGAGATGACCATGAACTTGGCTCGTCATGTGCTTCAAGCATACAATACACGTGAACCGGCCTACGTGCGACTATTGGAAAATGTTGTTCTGCATTTTGTGCCAATTACTCAGAATTTCAATGATGTCATTGGGCAGTATTACAATTCAAAGTAAGAAAATCGCTTATCAATGGGGGCTCAACCCGGCTAACGGTTGTGATTTTGTTTTTATTTACTTTTTGCTGTTGCGTTCTCGTTTCAGACTCAATCCATGTGACATCAGTGTCAAAGAAGAATTAGCCGATCGACTGCTTAGTCCCGAAACGGATCGCTACAAAGACATGTTTTTACGTATGCTCAACGAAAGCGATTTCGATTTGATTTTGACATTTTCTGCTGGTGCCCGTGAGTCGATTTCCTATCCGCACACCACCAACAAACAATCGATATTCACCGCATTTGCCACAGCAATCGATGGACAGCGAACGGCAACTGCGGCGGCCGTACCTCAAACTGGTTGCCCTGCAAATGCAGCCCGAACACATCACTCGGATGCATTGCTACGTCTTACCAATCTGTTCTTCCATTTGTATAAAGTGCCTATGTTAACGATCGATCTGAATTGCTGTAAAATGCCTGACGATGCAGAGATAGCAACGGTTTGGCGACACAATATCGGGAAAATGTTGAACTTTTTGCGTTTAACCGAAACCGGCGTAGAAGGTACGGTACAGACAATCAATGGCACTGCATTGCGACAGGCGATGGTATTTGTGCCGGAGCGAGACTTGAGTTTTGCCGTGACAAAGAATTTGGCTCATTTCCGGATTGTATTGCCGGCCGGGGAAAATTTGACAATTGTCGTACGACAAACGGGTTATGTGACAGTGCGTCGACAGGTACATTTGGTAGACGGTGAAATTACGAATTTCGGCATTGTTCAACTTCAGAAGGGAACGGACGCACCAGCAACCGCATCGTTGTTACCGGCGACGAGCGGTAACGATGTCGCTGCCGAAAGTAACAGCGATGGTGGTGAAATATCCGGTTATGTACTAGACGATGGCAATCATCCGTTGGCAAATTCGCGAATTTTCATTGTCAGTCCATCATCGTCTGCTGTCGTGCAGCTGAGTAATACCAGTAATGATCTTGGTGAATTTCATTTGATCGGTGCACCACACGGTTCCGTTAAACTGCAAGCAGTAGCTGCCGGTCATGTTACCGGTGAACGTGTGATTAATGTTGGTGTGGCCGGTACAATTAAGGGTGTCATGTTTAAGTTGGACGTTGACGAACACGTTTTGGGCATGCCACGATTTTTGTTTATAGTGACGGTCGGTTGTATTGGTGTGCTGTTGGTGGGTTGTTGTGCGCTCAGCATAACGTGTTATCAGTCACGTAAACGAGATCGGAATTATTACAGTTTTTCATTGTTGCCACAATCGAATGGTGAGAAGAAGAAACTGTTCGATGATGATGAGGACGAAACGGATTTGTTTACGGCAAAGATTAAAAGTGAGTATTAGAGTTTAGAATATGGAATAAAAGAGAGTGAGAGGTGGTTGTTTGTGTGCTAAAGTTCTCGTGTTACTATATAGAAAGAACGTGACTTGTTACTATCTCCTAAGAGATCCTTAATTTGTATTAGATTTAGATTAGATTCCTAAGCCGTTGAGGAGCTATTTGTTTTGTGTCGCTATACCGACGCATCTCGTTGATTAAAATTTTCACTCGATCACTTCTCGAGCACTCCCCCTCGTTATTTTAGGACGACGAAAGTCTATAAATTCTTGACAACGATAAATTGTCACCCCGATATGCGTCGTCGTTAAATTATCGAGTCGATAAAATCTCGCGTGGGAAATCGTTAAATTGCCGTCGTCGGTGAGTTGTAGCCGTTCATTAAATAGCTCGATGTATTGGCGTTAGATGCGTTTTCGTTTCGTTTAATTGTCTTATTCGGCGAATTGTGACTTTCGTTAAATTGTCCTGAACCCATAGACTAGTGTGTTGCCAAAATACTTACATTTTCCATTTGAGACACCGACTTAAGATGCTGTTATAATCGACCACAGTATTCGATTTGCCGTCGTTTCCAAAAAAACTACACAAAAATTGACTATCAATGACAAGAAATTGACTGGAAGTGTTAAAAAATAAGTCGATCAGAAGTGATCAAAAATCGACTGGATGTGCCCAAAAACTGATGGAAAGTGACCAGAAATCAACCGAAAGTGACCATAAACCGACCAAAAGTGACCGAAAATAGACTTTCGCAAATACATACATAACAAAGGCATTAGACGATGTCTTTTCGTGCCATGCTTTTTCGGTTTTGTACAAATTTCCCTTATGCCGTAACTTACGTTCAGTTTCATAAAAACTCGATTAGAGATCTATTTTCGAACACATACGGTCAATTTTCGGAAACTTTCAGTAAGTTTTGGTTGAATTTCTGGTTATGTCAGTCGGTTTCGGTCACTAATTTCTGTTTGATTATTTTCTGTTTTTTAGTAAAAAAAAGTGGTTAATTTGTGACAACTTCTAGTAAATTTTCGGTCACTTCTGGACGATTTCGGACTACTTTCGACATATTTCTCATTCGGTCACTATCTTTGGGTCGGTTTATGACTACTACTGGGACACATAGGCTGCTTCCGATTAATTTCTGTTCCTTTCTTATAATTTCCTGTCATCTTTACTCAATGATTGTCCAATTTCCGGACCGGTTTCTGAGTAAGTTTTCTAAAATGACCGAAAATATAACTTAAGTTTACCGCCGAAAATCGACCGAAAGGGACCAGAAATTTACTGCAAGTCACCGGAAAATAACTGAAAGTGATCTGTGATGACAGAAAATGATCTAAAATTGGCCTGAAGAGAATCGACCGAAAGTGACCATTATGCGACCGAAAACTGACCAGAAATCGAACATACTAGTCATAAAAATTTAAAGAATAGTCATTTTCGTTAGATTTTCGATCACTTTAGCTCATTTCCGTGTTAATTACGAGGGATTGAAAATCAAAAACCGTTCCAGCAAGGTTTGGTCGCATTTTGGTCCATTTCTGTTCATCTTAGTCGATTTTCGGTCACTTATTTCGATTATTTCCCATATTTTTAGTAAATTTGTAACAATTTATAGCTGTTTTTCGGTCACTTCCGGTCAATTTTGGGTCACTTTCGGCCGATTTTTGGTTCGGTCGTCATCTTTTGGACGGTTTCTGGCTTCTAAGTAAATTCTAGGACACCTAGTCCGCTTCCGATCACTTCTAGTTAATTTTTTAATCCATTTCGGCGAATGCTAAGCCTATTATACTTTGGCTGTGTTTTGTACTATACAGTTCAAAAACCGTTTCCTATAAATAATTTATTTTACCATTCTTTTTAAAACGGATCGGTTTGATTTTTATTCTGCATTCTGTGTAGGCTTTTTACATAGAAATGATAGTCACCGGAAATCTACCGAAAGTGACAATCGTAAGTCATTCGTCTAGAAGTGATCAGTAGTTCGCCAAAGGCAAAAAAATTGTCGAAAAGTTACCGAAAATTGACCGGAAGTTGACTGTGTGTACAAAAACCGTTAGATAATGAGAGAAAAATGACCCGAAATCGACCAAAGTTTCTAGTCATAATATTTCGATTTTTGGTCAGTTTTGGTAGATTTTAAGATCCTTACGGTCATCTTTTGGTTGGATTCTGGCTACCTCTAGATCACTTGTCAATTTTCGGTCCATTTTTGGTCATCTTCGGTCGGTCAACTTATGACAACCTCTGGTCGAATTTCGGTTAATTTTTGGTCACTTGTGGTCGGTTTTTGGCCTCATACGACCACTAGTCAATTTTCAAGATCTTGTCAATTTTCGCTCGATTTTCGATCACTTTCGCTCATCTCCCGGTTATTTACGAGTAATTTAAATTAATTAAGTTGAACTTTCCAGACGATTTCTAGCCAAAAACCGTTTCTATACATAGTTTCTTTTCTAATTCGTCTCAACGAAAACAGAAAGGTTCCGTTTTTATTTGAATTCTGTGAAGGCTTATACACAGAAATGAAGTGACCAGAACTCGACTGAAAATAATCAAAAACTCATAATAAAGGAATCGAAATTGACCAGAAATCAAAAATGACTAGTCATGCAATCTCATTCATATGGAAATGTTCTGAGATAACCGAAAATGATTTAAAATTGGCCGGAAGTGAACAAAAATAGTTCGAAAGTGACCGAAAATCGACCCGAAGTGACCATTATTCGACCGAAAACTGTCAGTAAATAACCAGAAATCGAGCAAATTTTCTAGTCAATTCGATTAATAGTCATTTTAGGTCTATTTTCTGATCCTTCCGGTAATCTTTTGGTCGCTTTTTGGCTCCCTCTAGTCACTGCTAGTCAATTTTCCGTTCATTCTTAGTTCGGTTAATACTTTTATAATTCAACTTTTGGTCAACTTATGACAACTTCTGGTCGAATTTCGGTCACATTTGGTTGTTTGTTTGTTCTCTTCCGACAACTTCTAGATCTACTCAATTTTCGAACCATTTTCGATCACTTTCGCTCATTTTTAGGTTATTTAAGAGAGATTTAAAATCAAAAACCGTAACAGTAAGTTGTGGTCAAATTTCGGTCCATTTCTGGTCATCTTCGGTCGATACTTTTATAATGCAGTTTTTGTTCAACTTATGACAAAAAAAACCGTTCAAATAAGTTGTGGTCAAATTTCGGTCCATTTCGATTATTTAGTCGATTTTTGGTCACTTACGGTCAATTTTGGGTCACTATCGGTCGGTTTTTGGTTCCGTCATCAGCCTTTTTGTCCGTTTCTGGCTACTTTCAATCACAGTCGTCATCTTCGTTTAATTCATGTTGTTATAAGACAACTATGGGGCCTATAGGCCACTTTCGGTCACTTTTAGTCAATTTTTAATTCATTTCTGCCATTGAACATCAGCGACAAGAAATTAACTGGAAGTGATAAAAATTAAGTCGATTGGAAGTGATCAAAATTCGTCAGTAAATGACCGAAAATTGATCGGAAATTAAACAGAATTGACCATAAATCGACCGAACAGAAAAAAACCGAAGGTTACCGCTAGTGACCAGAATTCGACTGAAAATAATCAAAAACTCATCTTGAAGGAATCGAAAATGACCTGAAATCCAACCTAAGTTTGGTCCCAAATATCGTCAAAAGTGACAAGAAATTAACTGCAAGTCACCGGGTATCAACCAAAAGTGACAATCGTAAGTCATTTGTCTGCAAGTGATCTGACATCGACCGAATGTAATTAGAATTTTTCCGGAAGTGCATAAAAATGTTCGAAAAGTGACCAGAAAATGACCAGTGACCATAATTCGATCTTGTGTACAAAAGTCGTCAGAATGTTAATGTGGACCCGAAATGACCATTATTCGACCGAAAACTGTTAGTCATAACAATTCAATTAATAGTAATTTTCTGGTCGAATTTCTGTCGATTTCCGGTCACTTTTGGTCGTAATATGGCTACCTCTAGTCACTGCTAGTCAATTTTCCGTCCATTTTTGGTCATCTTCGGTCGATACTTTTATAATGCAACTTTTGGTCAACTTATGACAAAAAACCGTTCAAATAAGTTGTGGTCAAATTTCGGTCCATTTCGATTATTTAGTCGATTTTTGGTCACTTCCGGTCAATTTTGGGTCACTTTCGGCCGATTTTTGGTTCCGTCATCAGCCTTTTGGTCGGTTTCTGGCTACTTTCAATCACAGTCGTCATCTTCGTCTAATTCATGTCGTTATAAGACATCTATGGGGCCTATAGGCCACTTCCGGTCACTTTATTCAATTTTGAATCCGTTTCTGCCAATTAACATCAGCGACAAGAAATTAACTGGAAGTGATACAAAATAAGTCGATTGGAGTGATCAAAAATCGTCAGGAAATGACTGAAAATTGATCGAAATTAAACCAGAAATGACCATAAACCGACCAAAAGTGACTGAAAATCGAGTTTTCGCCAATACATATAACAAAAAACTTTATGCTTTTTTCCGGTTTTGCACAAAATTTCCTCACGCCACCGTTTCTTACGGTTAATTTCTTGAAAAATTTGATTTGAGGTCAATTTTCGCCCACAAATTGCAGACACTTCAAGTTTTGGTCAAATTTTGCTCCATTTATGGTCATCTTTAGTCGATTTTCGGTTCCAGTCCGATTATTTCTTATGCTTTTAGTAAATAACTGATTAATTTGTCACAATTTCTAGTCAATTTTCGGTCACTTCCGGTCAATTTTGGGTCACTTTCGGCCGATTTATGGTTCTGTCATTATCTTTTAACCGGTTTCTGGCTACTTGCAAACACTGTAATTATGTTTGGACAATTCCTGTCGTTATGAGTCAACTCTGGGCAAATAGGCCACTTCCAAAAACTTATAGTCAATTTTTGATCCATTTCTGCTATTGACATTCAGCGACAAGAAATTTACTGGAAATTATGAAAAAAGGTCGTTGGAAGTGATCACAAATCGTCAGTAATTGACCGAAAATTGATCGAAAATAAAGCAGAAATGATCATAAACCGACCGAACGGTAAACGACCGAAAGTTTTAGGTAGTGACCATAACTCTACTGAAAATAATCTAAAACTCATCATGAAAGAATCGAAAATGACCAGAAATCCAACCAAAGTTTGGTCCCAAATATCGACCAAAAGTGACAAGAAGTTAACTGCAAGTCACCGGAAATCAACGAAAAGTGACAATCATAGGTCATTTGTCTGTAAGTGATCTGACATCGACCGAAAGTAATCAGAAATTCGCCGGAAGTGAATAAAAATGGTCGAAAAGTGACCGGAAAATGACCAGAAGTGTTTATACAACTCGATTTTTGGTCACTTTCGGACGATTTTCAGATTCGGTCATCTCTTGGTCGGTTTCTGGTTACCTCTAGTCACTGCTTGTCAATGTTCGGTCCATTTTCGGTTATCGGTCACTTATTCCTTTTCTAATATTTCCTGTCTTTTTAGTAAATAACTGCTCAGTTTGTGATAAATTCTGGCTAGTAAGTTTACGTTAGTGACCAGAACTCGACATAAAAAATGACCAAAAATCTTACCTAAGTTTGGCCCCGAAAATCTATCAAAAGTGACCAGAAATTGACTGCAGTCAGCATAAACTTAAAGTGACGATCGTAAGTCATTCGTCTGAGATTTGGTCATCAGTGATCAGAAATTGGCCGGAAGTGAATAAAAATGGTCGGAAAGTTACCGAAAATTTATCGGAAGTTGATCGTGTGTACAAAACTCGTCAGAAAATGGGAGAAAAATAACAGAAAATGAACAGAAATCGACCAAAATATTAGTCATAAGTTTCTAGTCATAACTACTTGGTTTTTGATCGCTTTTAAGATTTAGTCATCTTTTGTTCGGTTTCTTGGTAACTCTAGTCACAACTAGTCAATGCTCGGTCCATTTTTGATTATCTCCTGTCGGTTTTCGGCCACTTATTCTTGTCCGACCATTTCCTGTTTTTTTTATTGAATAACTGCTCAATTTGTGATAACTTCTAGTCGATTTTCGGTCACTGCCGAAATATTTTGGATCACTTTCGAATGATTTTCGGCTCAGTCATTATCTTTTGATCGGTTTCTGAACTACTTTAAATCACTGCCGTTAACTTTGGTTGGTCAACGATAAGTTCCTGTTGTTCTAAGTCAATTTTGGGACACATAGGCAACTTTTGACCAATTTCTGCTCAATCCTGGTAATTTCCTGTCGTCTTTAGTTAATGTTTCGCCATTTTCCAGACCTGTCCACTTTTGGTCGGTTTCTGAGTAATTTTTCGGTAGTGACCAGAACTCTACTGAAAATGTTAAAAAGCTCGTCATGAAAGAATCGAAAATGACCAAAACTCCAGCCTAAGTTTGCCTCCGAAAATCGACCGAAAGTGACCAAAAATTGACTGCAAGTCAGCGGGAACGAAAAGTGACAACCGTAAGTTCTTCGTCTGGAAGTGATCTGACATCGACAGAAAGTAATCAGAAATTCGTTTGAAGTGAATAAAAATGGTTGGAAAGTGACCGAATTATGACCGGAAGTGACCGCGTGTACAAAACCAGTCAAAAATGACCAGAAATGGAATAACATTTCTAGTCTCAACAACTCGAACTTTGGTCGAGATCCGTTCATCTTTTGGTACTTTTCTGGCTACCTCTAGTCACTGCTAGTCAATGTTCGGTACATTTTTGGTCTGTTTCGGTCGTTCAACTTATGCCAACTTCTGGTCGATTTCTGAATTCTGTGTGAAGTTAACAGAAATCGATTGAAAGTTTCCGGTAGTGACCAGAATTCGACTAAAATAAATCAAAAACTCGTAATGAAGGAATCGAAAATGTCCAGAAACCTAACCTAAGTTTAACCCAAAAATCGACCGAAAGTGACAAGAAATTATTTGCAAGTCATCGGAATGCAATCGAAAGTGACAATCTTAAGTCATGCATCTGGAAGTTATCTGACCATAAGTAATCAGAAGTTCGCCGAAGTGAATAAAAATGGTCGGAAAGTGACTGAAAATTAAACCGAAAATGACTAGAAATCGACCAACTGTTTAGTA